>CAUYQV010141230.1:0-18260 GCA_963574575.1 Galagoides demidoff
AATTTAAGAATCACATATTATGAAACTTACTAAATGTAGAATATAAATGTCTTAACACAATAACTAAGAAAATGCCATGAAGGCTATGTTAACCAGTTTGATGAAAATATTTCAAATTGTATATAAAACCAGCACACTGTACCCTATTACTGCATTAATGTACATAGCTATGATTTAAAAAAAAAGAATTACTCTTAAAAGTTCAGCGCCCACAGCTCACTGAATAAGGCGCTGCCTTATTCATGCACTGAGGCTGGTGGGTTTGAGCCTGGCCTGGGCCTGCTAAATAATGACAACTGCAACCAAAAAAAAAAAAAAATAGCTGGGTGTTGCAGCAGGCGCCTGTAAGTCCCAGCTACTTGGGAGGCTGAAGCAAGAGAATTGCTTAAGCCCAAGAGTTTGAGGTTGCTGTGAGCTGTGATGGCACGGAACTCTACCGAGGGCAACATAGTAAGACTCCGTCTCAAATAAAGAAAAAAAAGAATTGCTCTTAAAATAAGTTAAACCTTAAGATAATCACAGAAGAACCTGTAACTGCAACCCTCAAAAGTGTATCCTGAGCCCTATAACAATGGGTAGAACACCCTCAAAATTCTTAAAGTCAACTCTACAGAGAAAAGCTACTATAATGTCATATTACTTAACATTTGTCAATATAATTGTTAAATCCTATTTTTTAGATTATAAAATGAACAGTTTTGCTCAACTCGGATTATGATAAACACATTTCATGTACAGATAAAGCCAACAAGGGTACAGATACATAACAAAGCATTTCTGGAATAGGCC
Source organism: Galagoides demidoff (assembly GCA_963574575.1). NCBI lineage: Eukaryota > Metazoa > Chordata > Mammalia > Primates > Galagidae > Galagoides > Galagoides demidoff. Next base: position 790 of record CAUYQV010141230.1, read on the forward strand.
TCAAAATGTGAATGAACTCTCTGTGTATTTCTCTCACTAATGAATTTTCCACTATTATAAGCCAATTGTTTTGAACAAGGAAAGTGGATTTCTTCACTAAAGGCCACAGCACCTCCAAGTCTAACCCTTGCTCCTGTAAGGTACACCCATGACCATCATGCTTGCTGCAATACAGTACAGTACACTGATTTTCAACTGGTGTGCTATAAAAATTTTTTAAGATCATTATTTTTGGAAGAAGTTCAAAGCACCATTAAGTATGTTCTTTTTTTTTTTTTTTAAATCAACACAACTTAAGTATGCCATTGAAGTTTAACTCTAGGTTCAAGTGTGCCATGAGATAAAAAACGCTGAAAAATACTGCAGTAGATACTCTACGCTGTACTTTCCATACCAGATGAAGGAGCGTTTGTGCATAAGATGAACAAGGATGAGGCACACAATGGTACACTGCACAGTCTCATATTCCTCAATCACTGTACCTGGGCACTCATTTCAAGTAGTAAGCAGCCTCTTCTGTATTCAACGCAAATATAAATTGCTGAAGCCCTCGTCCTTGGTGTGGCTATCTTTTCTTATTAGTTTGACATATGGTATATCTACACACAAGAATTGAAAGTTTCAACTCTAAGAACTTTATTTCCTAGCTATGTGATGTTAAGATAAATTTCTTAACTTTTCTGGACCTTATTTCCATTGTCTGCACACAAAGATATTACAATCTAAGCACTGTTTTGAGAATTAGAAGGCATGTAAAGAACTATGTCTATGTTATCTGGCATGGAGAAGTTACACGCTGAAATTTTCTTCCTTATTCTTTCATTTAATAATAGTTCTTAATAAGCTAGCTTTGCCTTCATAATCACTCATCTTCCATTTTCGACTTCTATCAGAAAATCCTATTTCCTCCGAAAGCATTAAACAGGTGAAAACAACCTTCAAACACCATCTGATTACATGCCTAGAAGCTCAAAGATCAAATACAGTAATAGATTGTGCTTTCTATCAACTCTTTCCTCCTTATCTGGGATATTCTTTATTTGTACTGTCCTTACAACATTAACATCCTTGAATCCCCTAGATCATATTTATTATAATCTCACCTAAGCAAACAATTGAGTGGTAAAGTACCCCTGAGATTCTAGGAGGAAGGAGGGAGGTTTTATTTGAGATTATCAGGTTTTAAAATTAAGAATTTGTTAATTAAAACAAAGAAATAACAGACACGCTATCTACCCACTAACAATGCAAAGATTACTTCAACTGTCCCTCCAGAGTTTTTTCTACTAAATCATACCTGTCTGTTATTAATTATATACCAGCATGGCCCAGCGTGGTGGCTCAGCCTGCAATCCTAACATTCCAGGAAGCCAACGCAGGAGAATTCTGGGAGTTCAGGAGTTCAAGACCAGTCTGAGCAAAACCAAGACCCTATCTCCACTAAAAAGATAAAAATTAGCCAGGCCTTGTGGCAGGCACCTAGAGTCTCAGCTACTTGGGAGGCTGAGGCAGAAAGATCACTTGAACCCAGGAATTTAAGGTTCTTATGAGCTAGGCTGATGCCAGGCACTCTAACCTGGGACAACAGAGCAAGTCTTTGTCTTAAAAAAATAAAATAAAATAGTATACCTGAGAATAATTGGAATTTTAGAGGTAAAAATATGTTACAGTGAAAAATAGAAAATCATGCATTAGGTGATGGTAACAGTGCTACTCAGAAAGTCATTCTGCAATTTCCATATTCAGGAATGGTTCCCCCAAAATGGTGGAAAATAAGACCAGCACATATACTAAATGTGCTACCAAGCTGCTCTACTCTGAGTAAAATGAACTCAAATAGAAAGGCACTTGCAAGATGGTCACTTAAAAGTGCAATGGAATCACTGAAGTAGTCAGGTGTACCAGATGAGGGGCCAACAGCTTCTCTGCAAATTGGGCTTTCAAGTGAGGCTGACATCCTCCCTAACATGCTTATCTGTTTCCTCAGGTCACCACATACAGCCATATTCCAACAACAACAAAAGACCTAAGAAAATAAAACCTGACTTATATACAGCCATTTGGTGTTACCTAAATACAGTAAGCTTAAGAGAGGATACAGGCTAAGTCAGGAGCAATTAAAAGTGATACAGCCATTCCCAGCAAAATGATGGGTTCCACCAACCTTGCCACCATTAACTCTCAGATTGTTCCATTTTTAATATCTAAACCTTGGGAAATTCCCTTCTTTAACCACAACCTATTTACCTTCTACCTCTCCCACGCTCTCCTCCCCTAAGAATGTGTTTTTGTTGTCACAATTACCCCCAGGTGGATTTTGTTGCTTCCTAGGCCCTCTAGACACTAAAGACCAGTCACTGCGATTATTATTTTTCCACTGGATTCCATGAATATCTGTTGCTACTAACACTCTTCCAAACCCATTTCACCCACAGGTCTCGGTAACCCCCATGAGTCATCCATTCATTCAGCAAGTTATTTATGTGCCAGGTGTTGGTGATGCCAAAATCTTTGTCCTACTGAGCAACAAAGACAACAGCAATCAATATAAATGAGCAAACACTTAGAAGCAGCAAGTGCTATCAAGACAAAGCAGGAGTGAAGATTGCAATATTTTATTTTTATTTTATTTTTTTGAGACAGAGTCGCAAACTGTCACCCTGGGTAGAGTGCCGTAATGTCATAGCTCACAGCAACCTCAGACTCATGGCCTCAAGCAAGTCTCTTGCCTCAGCTTCCCAAGTAGCTGGGACTATAGGTGCCTGCCACGATGCCCAGCTATTTTTTTGTTGTTGTTGTAGCTGCATTGTTGTTTTTAGCTGGCCAGGGCCAGGTTTGAACCCGCTACCCTCGGTATATGTGGCCATTGCCCTGCCGACTGAGCTATGGGTGCTGCCAAAAGTTGCAATTTTAAACGTAGTAGTTCAAGGAAGGTCTCTTTAAGGAACATTTAAGCAAACTCCTCCAGCCTTCAATCTACCAGATTTTTTTAGAGACAGTCTCACTTTGTCACTCTTGGTAGAGTGCTGCAGTGTCACAGCTCACAGCAACCTCCAGCTCTAGGGCTTAGGCGATTCTCTTGCCTCAGCCTCCTGAATACCTGGGACCACATGTGCCCACCCCAACACCCAGCTATTTTTTGTTGCAGTTTGGCTGGGGCCAGTTCAAACCAGCCACCCTCGGTATATGGGGCCAGCGCCCTACTCACTGAGCCACAGGTGCCACCCCAGAAATAACTATTTTAAAGCAGTACAATGTCATCAAAATTAAGATGATACTAACTATAAAAGCAGCATTATTTTGTGACCACTTAAGAAGTTAAAAAAAAAAAGGTGCCATTTAAATTATGACACAGCATTATACCAGCACCAATCAAAATGTTACCTGATTTCACAATTGGAAAGGTAAATACATCCCAAAAAAGATAACACAGAGAATAAATACAGCCAATTGTCTGAAGCACACAGGTAGTGATAGTACAAACAGTTCAAACGAACCTATGGTTCTAAAATCACCTGCTTTCAAGCATGCTGTTTAACTCAGAGCTAACATTTACCTGAGTTCCCAAGGCACCCAACAAATAGGCAGCAAGGACTGTAAAGAAAGCAGCTCAAAGGCTAGTTTGGACAGAGCTGCAAGGAACCTCAAGAGACTGTGGCTTGGTACACTTTCACAAAAACAAAGAGACTAGTTTTCAAACTTTTAACTAGATAAATGTTTTCAGATAAAATCATATGCAGAAATACAGTTGCTATGGTGATGGGCCCAGCAGAGGGCAGGCAAAGCCTTGTTCTCTCTCCATCCATCCTCTCTCCCAGGTGGTCTACAAGAACCCTCCCTGCATGTAAATGCTCTGTTAATTCCCAACATACAAATTTCTGTATGTACAACTGCCACATTTACCATTTTAAAGTCATTTTCCTCATCAAGGAAAATGCATTTGAAGAGTAACTACTCAGTATTCCTTTTGTTAGAAGCCCTTCCTGTGTCTACAACTAGTAATTAAGTTGTCCTTCGTCTTCTATTTCTGCCATGAAGAAGAATATGTCTGAAATTTACCTTGGAAAATGTGCACAAAGATTTTTCTGTAACCAAATCAAGTCTGGCAAGACCGAAAAGCACCCTACAAATGCACTAGAAATTCTGGTTGTTTCAGTTGGTCAATTAAGAGGCACCACAGTCTAAGAGGCTTAATAAAAAAAAAGAGTGAAAGGGAAACCTGTGGATGAGGGAATATGTCAACACTGCAGGAAGGTTTACAGAGAGCTCTACCACCTTCCAAGCTTTAAAATCCCAGCAAGGAAACTACCACTCTGAAAAAAGGAAGGGAGATTTTACCACCAATTGTGGCAATTATGCAGATATTTTTTTCTTTACCACTCAAACAAACCTTAGACTGTCCCATTCAACCAGATCCCAAAACAGACTTCAAGATATAAAAGGCTGAAATCATGATTACTCTTAAATTTTCAATCTTCTTGTGGTAAGGCAATTTATATTGTTTTCAAACATTCTTGGGATCCCGGAATTATATCTAGTTTCTGGCACAACTACAAGAGCAGTCTTTCTTCAGAGGCAGCAGAATTTGCTGTACTGCACCATTAAGGTGTCCTTACTTACCTGTAAGCCTCTACTAAGAACAAGGACCATGTTACCTTCCCACCTGTGGGTCCCCACTACTCGGTATATTCTCTTGACATATTGTAGGTACCCAAATAGCTCTCTTAGGATAGCACTCCAGAGCAGAAGAGTAGAAATACTGTTTACCCTATAATGCTTAAAATGGTTTGAGATCCTCTCTCTCAAAGGGGTATGTAGACTTAGCGCCTGTGGCTCAAGTGGCTAAGGCGCCAGCCACATACACCTGAGCTGGCGGGTTGGAATTCAGCCGGGCCTGCCAAACAACAATGACAGCTGCAACCAAAAAATAGCTGGACATTGTGGCAGACGCCTGTGGTCCCAGCTACTTGGGAGGTGGAGGCAGGAGACTCACTTGAGCCCAGGAGTTGGAGGTTGCTGTGAACTGTGATGCCATGGCACTCTACCCAGGGTGACAGCTTGAGGTTCTGTCTCAAAATAAAATAAAATAAAATAAAATAAAATAAAATAAAATAAAGGAGTAGATAATCTAAGGAGGTAATTCTAGGACAGGCAACATAGTAGGCAGAAATGTCTTAAAGGTACAGGTGGTAAAGGAGACTTAAAAAAAGGCATAACCAAGTCCAATATGTAATCAAGGTCAACAGTAAAAATAATTGCCTAAAAGAATACATTTTTCATTCCCAAACCTCAGGAGGATAACACTTAAAAGAATATTACCAAGCAGATAGTGAAGAGTGAATATAAACTACATATTAGATCAATTACATTATCCATGTTAAACTACAAATTTTGATAAATGCATTGTTATGTAAGAGACCATCCTTGCTCTTAGGAAATATATGCTGAAATATTTAGGAACAGTGGGAGATGATATCTGCCACTTACTTTTAGTAAAATTTTTTTGTACATGTGCATCTACACATACAGACAATGTAACAAAATGTTAACAATCGGTGAATTTAGATAAAGAATATACAGGAGAGTTCACTGTACATTTCTTCTATTTTTCTCTGAGTTCAAAACTTTTCAAAATAAAAAGTTAAATAATAAACATCAATTTAAAAAAGGCAGAGGTGACAATTCTTTTATTCTTCCATGAAACTATTATTTGAGTTCAACTAAGACACATGTATCCTGAAAGTTAAGTACACTATTAAATTTAATCCTGCATCAGTCCTCCAAAGTAGTGATATTCTTGTTTAAAAGATGAGAAAATCCGGAAGTCATAAATGTTGACTTAATTGCTCAAGGTATACCACACAAATTAGAAGTTTGATAAGTGAGAACTTGGGACAGAAACTTAATCCCTCTGAGCATGTATCTTGATCCATAAAAAGATAACAGTTCCTTTAAAAAGTTGTCCCAATGAAAGAGCAAACAAATTTAATAATAATGCCTGGCACACAGTAGACAGTCAATAAACACCAGTTCCTCCTTATTTAGCACACTGCTATTAAGTAATAGACTGGAACCCAGGGTGGCTGGGCCCCAAGACCTGTGCCCTCCCCACTATATAATGCTGCATTACTTTAAGTGTAAAGGGCTGGTCTTTACAGGAACACTTTCCTGTAAAGTGGTGCCCACAGCAAGAAGCATTTAGGGTCATTTAAAGGCAGTATGGAGCAAAGAGGCCTTCAAGGGAAAAATTTATGAGTCAAAAGAATGTCCACTGCAAATAGAACATTTCAACCCACAAATATTCTCTGATAAAAAAATTCCAAAGTCCATCATCTGCAGAATTAGTCAACAGAATGATGAGGGTTGACAAGACTCTGATAAAATACAGGGCAAACTGCCTAGCTCAAATTCTCATTGCCTAGCAATTTTCAAGATGAGCACATTTTACTCAAATGAAGGGCAATATTAGCCCTGACAGGATGAAAAAACCTTATGCCCACATGCTCACCATGTTGTTCACAAAACTGACACCAACCAGCACCTATCTTCTCCTAAGGGAGAAAAACATTCACCAAACTAATTCATTCCAAAGTTATCTAATTATGTTGAACTGAGGCTTTCCTAGAGGTAAAAATCACAGGGTGGTATGGAAAAGGTACTGAGGTCTGAGTAGAATCTCATTTATACTATGGTCCAATCTAAGAAATCATTTAGTGTCTATCAGCCAGAGTTTTTTCACCCATTTAAAGAAAAGTTAAAATAATACTAGTTTTCTTAGAGTTGTTTTAAAGACTGAAAATATGTGAATAGTAATATCCTTTATATATACATATCTTACTGGTAGCTACTCATTAAATATCAGTTTCTATTTCCTTGTTCAACAGGTGAGAATACATACCTTAACCACTTCCTTTTACTGCTAATATTTATTACTTAACCGTGTATCAGGTATGGAGCTAAGCATTTTGTACACATCGCCTCATTATCCTGTGAAGATGACTATTGTTACCCCAATTTGCAGATGAGGAAACTAAAGCTGTGAGAAATTTAATAACTTGCCTGGTAGCTACTAAGTAAAGGAGCCAGTATTTAGGCCAACCTTCTAAACCCCCCACAAACCTACCTCTCCTATTTTGTACCATAGAATGCAGGCAAATTAAACAAAAATTTTTTAATAAACACTTGGGGTGATTAGTATACAAGTTCTAGATCACTGTGCGTCTGGATATTAGGGCATAGTTAGTAGTCCACAGTTTCCATGGTCACTTTCTCTCCTTCAGTTCCCTTACTCAATGCTTCCACGACCTCTGGAACACCGTGCTTCTCAAGGAGCACAAGTTGGGTTTCACCTTCTGCACTGCTTTCAAGATACTGAAAAAATAATTTTCAGCATACTGTCATTATCTTAGTTATACATGCATCAATAATATGCCATCATTCACAGGATGAATTAAAGTAGAAATTAAAGTTAAATCAGTTTTATGCCAGATTAACATCTAAGTATTTACTGATGTGATCAAGGTACTTAGCTGATTTATGAGTCAGATTTAAGCCAGTGACCTGCATTATAGATATGGACCATAGTTAGCAGCCCATGGTTCCAGCTACCAACCTGATTCAACAACTCTTAGAAATTAATTTTCAAATATTTTCTCACTACACCAACATCTTAACCTTAACTGCACTTTGAAATTGCCTAGAGAACTTTTAAAAACCCTGACGTTCAGTTCACACCTTACACCAATTAAACCAAAACCTCCATTTTTTTAAGACGTCCCAGGAGATTCTAATGTGTAATTAGAATCCCAGGTGTGCAGCCGAGGTTGTAAAATAAAAGAGACCTACCCATGTTGGTTGACTTAGAAAAGCAAAGTTAAGGCTGGCAACAATGCAATAAATACTACTGCAAATATAATATGCTTTTACCTAATTATACCATTTTTTGAAATTTATCCCAAGGAAATAATTTAATAGAAGCAAAAATCAGTAAGTAAGACACGAGGCTCACTCCGCCACTCATGAGTTTTAATATTTAAAATTAACACTCAACTTCAGTTGAATGGCTTCAGTACTCATGATAAAATACAAGGCCTCAAAAATAATTACTAAGACCATAGAAATAGATAAGAATATGATAAAATGTAAATATCAGACTACAGAATGGAGTATCAGCTGCAACTGCTTCTAAAACCATATAAAGGAAAGGTGATATTTGCTAATGAAATCCCCTGCCTTATGGGGGTAGCATTATAAATATCATTATGTGTGTAACTTAATTCTTAATAAATAATCCTCCCTCTTGCTGGCCTAAGTCAGAGGATAGAGACCGCCGGTGTCATAGAGAACTGCTTAAAAGGAACACAAAAGAAATCAACCATGGCACAGAAGACTGAGCTTAGACTCCAACATTTATATTTAGTTCATCCTCAGACCAACACCAGTCACTTCAAATAGATCCTCACCTAAGAAATGATCCCAGATTAACTGATCTTTCTCCTTGCTCAGTAAAGCACTTTCGCTTTTTCAATCCTCACTCCCCGATGACGTAGGTCATCTAAGTGATTATACATTATAGGAGTTCACTTTAAATGTTAACTCGGATTTATATTTGTATACAAGCTAGGTTGATCTGTCAGAACTTGTTGATAGAAAACAGATCAGGAAGACAGACCCTGAGGGAAGGGGAGAGGAGAGGAAGGGGAAAGAGAAAAGGAAAGGAGAGGGAGGAGGAGATGTGCACACTCTCATCTTTAAATGTCAAGTTTCTAGCTTTCTCATGGCACAAAAACAAGACAAAAATCAAACAGAAACCCTTTATGTTTACCAATTTAAATAATGTGATCAGGATAAAGAATTGCACATCTATTTCTTCCAGTCTCATTACTGAAAATCATTTGAAACTTAATATGATAGAAAGATTAAGAACTAATTATGAATCCATACTCCAGGGTAATGGTGAACATTAAACTCAGATGATAAACAAGCTCCCAACTGGGAAGATTCTACAGACCAGCGATTTGCAAGCAGACTTAGTAAAACCAGTAACTTTAATCACCATTAAGTCATCTCTCTGAAAACTAGTTTTTCTAATTCAGGAAAAAGAGAAAGAAATTTCTGCTCATTAGACTGGATAGGACACCTATACCTGGATGCCCTAAGTTCACCGGACTATGTGTCAGGTTGCTGCCAAGAAAAGAACCCATACACATGTCCAGTAAGCTTCCAAAGGCCTTGTGTACTTCTACAGAGCCCACCGACCTGATTCAACACTTTTCCTAAGTTATAATTAAAATGAATCAACCCTATTTAAAAGCACTTAGATAAAATAGGTCATCACATAGAAAGTCTTTTTCACAAACTGGATGTGGCATTCTTCCTGTCTCTCCTTTGATTTGTTGCTTTTGCAGAAACATGAAACATCGCTCCATACAGTGAGTACATTGAGGGTCTGGGTATAGATTCTCAAATTCATTATGAAGGATCAGACCTTTTATTTTACTTTCCAATTCACCACAGAAACAAAGATTCTACAAATGAATTATAAAAAAAAAGCACAGCACATCTGTAGCACATGGTTTCATTTTCTCCCAAGGTATACTTCACACAAGTCTGGGCAATGCTGAGAACTAACTGGTTAACACTCAAAAGTATTTTAAAAGTTCAGTCTTTTAAGTAAAAGTCTTATTATTAAAATCAAAACCATCCAAGTATTAACTTTAACGGTCATGTCACAAAGAACTTCTGTAATTTCCTAACATGATTTCTCTGAATCAATTCTGAAATATTGGGAACAAATCACAGCAATAAATAAGAATATAATTGTAAAGTGGCATCTAGTTTCTCACTTTATCACAAACATATTATTTGATCTACCAAGTGACAAGGCCAACGTTCTGCATATAGATGAAGTTTGGGCAAACCAACCAAGGGGACAGAACTAATGGCTGAATGGAGGGGAAAATATAACTTTCTAAATTCATCCCAATGAATTCAAAGCAATTTTAGTGGAAAAATTTATTTGGATTAATGCACGGGAAGAAAAGCCAAAAGCAAACATTTCTTTAGACTTCACTTTAAAATGACACTAAAAGGTAGTCTGAATACCTCCTACTATTCAGGTATTTTCAAAAGCAGATATTCTCTAAAACAGTGGTTTTCAACCTTTCTCATGTTGCGACCCTTTAATACAGTTCCTGGGAGTCTTGACCCACAGGCTGAGAACTGCTGCTCTAAAAGGAAATGTAGATACAAAGATCCCAGATGATATTTACAGCATCAGCGTATTACTTACTCTGTGTGAAGTCTAAAATGCAAATCCAAATCTTATGGAATAGGCAGGGACTGGGCTTAAAATAAAGATATTTCTTTAAAGAAAATAAAACAGGAATTTATGGTAGAAAATGTGTTGGGGTAGAAACAGAGGCCTCTTCAGTAGGTATTCAGGAACAGCTCTCTGTCGGGGTGATCCGACAACTGACCTGGATGGTGTGAAAGAGCCAAAGAGGGAGTGAGGGCACAGCATGTGCAAAGATCCTGAGGTAGTAATCCAGTGTGGCTGGGGACCCTGCACAGAAGGCAGTGGGAATGAGGAGACTGTGATGAAATGACATCTGAGAGCTGAACTGGGTTCAAATGCTCAGAGCTTTGTGAGTCCTGGTAGGAACTAGGAGTTTGACCTTAGAGGAGTGAGAAGGTATCAGAAAGAGGAAGGCAAAAATGAAAAAAAAACAAAGGAGGAAGCTAACAACATTAACTACAGTCATGTGCCAGTTAACCATGTGTCAGTCAACAACACTGCACATACAACCACGGTCCCGCCGACTGTAACAGAGCTGAAAAACTCCTGCCGCCCAGTGATGCTACAGCTGTTGTAACATCACAGTACGTGACACTACTCCTTGTGTCTGTGGTGATGCTGGTGTAAACAATCCTACTGTGCTGCCAGTCATATAAAAAAAGGGCAGCACACACAATTATGCACAGTATATAACGCTTGACGACAGTCATAAATGTTACTGGTTTAACATCACTTACTTTTAATCCTTACGATAATTTTGAGGCAGATACTGTTTTCCATGGGTGGAAACTGAGTCTTAATGGATAATTTGCCCAAGAATACACAGCAGTAAGTGAAAAGCCACTATCTATACCCAGACCTAATTCTGAAACTTATGTGCCTCTTTCCACTATTTAATATAACAATACCTACACCTGAAACACTTTCAAACAACATTCAAATTCTACAAACCACATGTTTGACATAATTGATTAGAAGTTAGTCAGGAATATTAGGTTTTCCTCTTATCATAAACTCTATAGGATCCACAGCAAGTTTTCAACTGCAAAGTGCACAAATTAGAGGCTATTCCTCCACTAGTCCAAAACTTCATGGTTTATGTGGTACAACAAAATTCAATAAGCCCAAGATGAATTTCCAACTAATTATCCAGCTGCAATGCAACAATCAACACCAATCAACCTCTGCCTTCTCACTTTGCAACTCAAGAAAAAAATTTGAGCTTAATGCCAATACACATGTAAAACCTGGTCAAATTTACTACAGAGAAAAACACTTTTCTAGTCTTACCACTAGTCATTCAGGGAAAATTCAAAGATGCATACTGTTAAATTTTAACAGAAAATCAGAGAAAATGTGAGAGTTAACAATGAAGATGGACAAAGCATCGGTCTGGAAGTTGGTACTCACACAGGGCTGCCCAAGCACCACGAATATCGCAAGCCCATTCTACTTGGGTTACAGCTTCATACTACAGCTTTAAAAGTAGAGAAAAGCAGCCAGATCGGCCCTCCCAAAAGGCGTGTTTTGTTCTGAGGCTACTTGTGACAAGGAACTGCAGCATCTAGTTCCTTCTTTCAGGCCTGTTGCAATATCGCCCGTGAAACCACATTGTCATAACAGTGCCAAACCCCAATGAGTTCTACACAATTAACCACAACTCTACCAAAATGGAGCAAAAGGCTAAATGCCAGAAGTGGTGTGGGGGAGCTAGCTGTTCCATCTCAAAATGAAATGGGATCCCAGCTATCTGCAGGGAACTCTGCTAGGCTAATTATGGTCAGATATTTGTATATGCACAGATCCACTACACATTTAGGTGCTAAAATTCAGTTTTTCCTCCCCCTTTTTGGGAGGATGGACATAGAACTACTGCACTGCCTTAATAATTAGCATAAGTGCAAAGACATGGAAAGAAAGAGTATCATTTGAGCAACTACTATGCACCAGTAAGTACTATGTTCTGTATTTTATGCTTTTAAATAATTAAAAATAGAGTTTTATAAGGTAAAGGTTAGAACATCAGCGGGAAAGTTAGATTTGGTTTGAGTCCTTATTCTAACGTGACTTACCTGTGTGATACTGAACTAGTTACTTAAATTTCCCTGGACTTTAATTTCCTCATCTGTGGAGTGAGAATACTGAGTTTGTTGTGAGGCTCAAAAGTACATGAATGCAAAGTGTTAGCTGAGTGTCTGACCCAAGATGCTCAATCGTGACTGCAGTGTGATTTGTGAACAAAAAATGATAGCAGTTTCTGAATATAAGACCTAAAAAGCACAGGGAAATTGTTTGAAGGGTAACTATAAGGCAGCTACCCCTATTATCACCTACCACTATTTACCTAAAAATATTCAATAAGAAAGCAGAGACTGAGCAAGCTGTTTCAAGACAGTGTTACAACTGTGGGGTGAGGTTGACTGGGAAACTGGATGGTAGTGAAGTGAGACGTCAGTCACACAAAACAAATATTTCCAACGAATCTTCCTTCGTAGTTCTCCAAATAAGGAATAGCTTAAGTTTATAAGACCTTTATAAGCATGTTCTTATTTAACCAGATTAATGAAGTATATATTATTTTTCCCATTTTACAGATGAAGAAACTGAGGCCTACAGATGCTAAATAACAGAGATGCACCCAAGTTCAGCTGTGTCATTTTTAAGGCCAAACAGTTGGATGCATATTTAACATTTATGCGATCAAGGACTGAGTGAAAGGAGAGGTTACTAGCATTATCAGTGAAGCAGCACTATCAATCCATGAAATACTGTTAAAGTAAGTATTCTCCTACAATTTAAAATACAAATCTCCTATGTGCTTTTTATAAAGAAATTCTATTGGCCAGTGAAAGCATAAAATATATGAGTAAAAACGCTATAATTAGTGAACATAAAAACTTAATGTCATGTGCAAAAACAAGCAAGAGTTTTCAAATGGATTGAGAAATACTTTTTGAGTTAATATGAACATTAAGACAGAGTGCACCGGCTCAGCGCCTGTGGCTCAAGTGGCTAAGGCGCCAGCCATGTACACCCAAGGTGGCAGGTTCGGATCCGGCCCGGGCCCACCAAACAACAATGATGGCTGCAACCAAAAAATAATAGCCGGGTGTTGTGACGGGCGCCTGTGGTCCCAGCTACTTGGGAGGTGGAGGCAGGAGACTCGCTTGAGCCCAGGAGTGGGAGGTTGCTATGAGCTGAGATGCCACGGCACTCTACCCAGGGGGACAGCTTGAGGCTCCTGTCTCAAAAAAAAAAAAAAAAAAGACAGAGTGCATTGGCTAGATAACCTTAGAAAGAATTTTTTTTTAATTTTATTTATTTTTTGAAACAAGGTCTTTGGTTAAAGTCCTGACAATGCTATCAAACACACCTCCTGACAAAATTATACCAGTAAGTCTGAAAACAACCTAGAGAGAGGCTGTGAGTAAAGGTGACTTATTGTGCCCTTGGGCAGGCTATTTAGCCTCTCTGGGTCTGCTTTTCATGGGCAGGAGAATACTAACTGCACTAGCTATACCTTAGAGCAGTGTTTTAGTTAAACTTCAGTGGCACGCTTAAATCATGTTGATTAAAAAAAAAAAAAAGAGGGGGTGCCTGTGACTCAAGGAGTAGGGCGCCAGCCCCACATACTAGAGGTGGCGGGTTTAAGCCTGGCCCGGCCAAAAAACTGCAAAGAAAAAAAAAAGAATAAAAAAATATATACTTACTGTGCTTTAAACTTCTTTGAAAAATAATTTCATTAATAATCTTTAAAGATTTTCACACCACCCTGAGATCCTCTTAGGGCACACCAGGTGGAAATCAGTGCCCTGGGAGTTTGCTGAGAGGGTCGAGTGAGAGCACGGGGAGAGTACGGAGTGGTGCTGTGCACAGCACAAAGCAGGGACTCAGCATTCGGGAATGTTAGTGCCCTCCTCTAGTTTCCAGTCAGTCCTGACACCTCATCCTCACAACTGAAAGGCCCAGACCACACACTGACAAGGACGATCAAATGGACAGATGAATGGACGGGCTAATAAATGAAACTTAGGCCAGAAAAATGTCAGGTCACCCTAAATCCTGAGCCCTGGCTATTATAGTGAAGGTAGGTTTGTACGTTTGTTTTAAGCAAAGGAAAAGGCTCCGAACTTGTTTTGCACTACTGAGGATGCACCTGTCAGGAAGAGGACCCTAAAAAGGCGATTGCTGTGCTGAGGGAACATCTTGCTCAATGGCGACTGACTCTATTGTGAAATGTGCATGCTGGAGCAGTCTGCTGCCTCGCCCTGAACAAGGTTCACAGGCACATGTCTTCAAAGGACTTGAGACCTTACAGGCATAAACCCTCAGAGAGGGGCCGATGCCGCCGACAGCAAAACCTCACGACCCACACCCAGTGCCTGCCTGGCAAGGTCTGTGTTCTGTGCACTCATTCGTATGTGTCATCTCAACCTGGACAGATCACTGGGCTTTGGGCCTGCGCCCGGCTCTGTTGTGTGTAGCCTTGTGGCCTTGGACAAGTCAGTTCACCTCTCTGGCTTCAGTTTCCTAATTTGTGCAATAAGGATTATAGTATCTACACTACTTACAATGTTGTGAAAATCAAAATGTAAAAAGATAGCTTCAGTGTAACCAACCACACTTAAAATTCACATGATGGATAATATAAATGTAAAGTTATTACAGTGAGGACCTTGTTTTCCTTGGGAAAGACAAAGGCTAGGACTAAACAGCACATAATCCTTTCATATTTGAATACTATTTCATCCTGAATTCCTGCAGCATCTGAGTCTCTTTTTTCATCAAATTCTTGTAAAGGGAAGAATATAGGCTGCAGAATTCCGTGTGTCTGTGAAATAGTTGCCATACAACTTTGGGTTAGTTATTTTAACTCTCTAAGATTCAATATGTCTTCTGTAAAGTGGATGTCCATCTCCAAAGGTTGTCATAACAGTGAAATGGAATATCTGTAATATACCAACCTGGTTTCTACTGCAGTGGAGGCATTCAATACACGATTTGTTGAACTGACACTGAAAATTTTTAGCTGGTCCTCAGGGCAAATGAAACATTTCAGCACTTGTATTTAATACTCCAGAGTTGAAATTATTATTATTATTTTTTTTTTAGAGACAGAGTCTTACTTTGTCGCTCTCGGTAGAGTGCCGTGGTGTCACAGATCACAGCAACCTCCAGCTCCTGGGCTTAGGCGATTCTCTTGCCTCAGCCTCCTAAGAAGCTGGGACTACAGGCGCTGGCCACAATGCCTGGCTTTTTTTGTTGTTGTTGCAGTTTGACCGTGGCCAGGTTTGAATCCACCACCCTCAGTATATGGGGCTTGCACCCTACTCACTGAGCTACAGGCACCACCCCAGAGTTGAAATTCTTAAAAGAAATATTCTTCCTGTAAGGCACAGTAAATAATTCTTTATCGGCAAGAATTCCTTGTTTCAATAACTTATAGGTATCAACATTACAACATGTATCAGAGAGCCAAACTATTAATAATTTTATTTGAGTGGTATATATTTTTCTAGGAAATAATTTCAAACTTCTTATCAAGCAGGGACATCCAAATTATGCCTAAAAACTACTTCAACATTTTGGTGAAATTTCCTTAATGTATGAAAAACTAATAAAGACAGAGAAGGAAAGGAAAATTAGTGGTAACATTTTTGCTTAACATTTGTTAAGCTCTCCACACAAATTCTTTCATTTTTTTTCTCAGATCAATCCATTGAAGATACTCCTTTAATTCATCCCATGTTATAAAAAAGGGCACTGAGGTCTGGAGAGATTAAGTGAATTATCCAAGGTTATACAGCTTCACAGAGGTAGGCCCTGGATTCAAACCTAGCTGGTCTAACCACAGTTATTCCCATCTCTCTACTAACTTTAATTCAGAAAACTATAATAAATTCTACAAAAAAAGATACTTTGTAAACCAATTGATTAGAACTAGAGCTTCACTGCTCAGTGAAATTTAATTTCACTGAAGTTATTACTATATAATTATTAAAAACTCTGAAATAAAGCACCTTAGAGTTTAACAAAGTATTTGCATAAATCTCATTTAGTTACAACAGCCTTGTAGCAGAACAGGAATTATCCATTACAGACAAGAAACATGAGACTCCGGAGCGGATAAGTAATTTTTTCTAAGTCACACAACTAAGTAGGGAATCTTAGATTTTAAGATCTTCATCCCTAAGCAATTCCATCATATTACGGTATATCTCTTCAAGCTGAAATATTCATAGCACCTTTATTTGCTCCATAGAATAAACAGAATCTATATGACACACCCTGATTTCTCACACTGCATATACAAAGACTTGATCATTGTTCCAGGAAGCAGATATTGCTATCCTTTTAATTTATCAGAAGAATAAATGAAGGCTTAGCAAGGGAAGTTAATGTGTACAACATAACACAGCCAAACGCAAGCTTAGTCCCTACTACCTGGAGATGCCTCTTACTCTGAAGCTCTGCTCCACTCCCAAGGGTGACCCAGGTCCCAAGATTTCTTCTTTGTGATGTGTGAGTGAGATATAGGCCAGATTTGACAGCATCCAGCACAAATATCGTCTTTGCAGATGATTACAACGCCACACTCATCTGATATTGTCACTTCCTAGCATGAACTAAACGAACAGCCTGCAAACTGTGTTCTGTCCCTACTCTTCTCTTCACTGACTACTTAGGTAACGGTGGGCGGGGTCTTCAAATTGGGGGAGATGACTGTCTAACTCAGTAGTTCTCAACTTTCCTAATGCCATGGCCGTTTAATACAATTCCTCATGTTGTGGTGACCCCCAATCATATAATTATTTTCGTTGCTACTTCACAACTGTAATTTTGCTGTTATGAATCATAATGCAAATATCTGATGTGCAGGATGTATTCAGGCGACCCTGTGAAAGGGTCGTTCAATCCCAAAGGGGTCACAACCCACAGGTTGAGAACTGCTGGTCAAACTAAAGCTGAAGTAGCTTAGGTGTTCTGGGTACATTTCTAAGACTAAGACTTCTTAGGCAAAACTGATAACCTGGCTCGGTGCCTGTGGCTCAATCGGCTAAGGCGCCAGCCACATACACCTAAGGTGGCGGGTTCGAATCCCCAGCCCGGGCCCGCCAAACAACAATGATGGCTGCAACCAAAAAATGGCCGGACGTTGTGGCGGGCACCTGTG
>CAUYQV010141234.1:0-20848 GCA_963574575.1 Galagoides demidoff
AAAAAAAATTAAAAAAAGAAATGAGAAGTTCAGTACAGAAAGAAGACAGAGCAAGAAAAGAAGCAAAACAAAGACAGAGAGATAAAAGCAAGAAGAAAGATTGAGTCCCGGAAGACCTGGACCACTAGTGAAGGACAAAATGTTCTGAATGTCAAGTGTGCGCTCTAATATTGACTTTCTCAGCAGTGTTGCATCTTAAGTTCTCTGTAGGCCTCCTCACTTTGCTTTATGGACGTTGAGTATCAACCTCTGCCAGCATTTAGCCTTACCTGGAATTTACCACCTGCTCTGAACAGTGTTTCCTGATGTAAGTATGATGCTGTCAGTATCAATGCTGCTATCCCTGCTTGATAGAGACGAGACTTGGGAGACCCAAGGCTGGCTTGAGTAAATGAACTCTTTATAGTTACTGCTAGTCCAGGAGTCTGGGAACCTTGCTTCCTTCCCTCCAAGGTAGAGAGCTCTGAGAAAGACTTTGGGGGAGTATATTCTAGATTTTATTTTAAATATTTACATCTGTTAGTGAAATGCTATTTTTTTAATTCCATGGCTTTCTCTTTTGTGCTATATGAATTATATATTATGCTATATAACATTTTGGTATTAATTTAATACTATTATTGTAAATGAATTTGAAAGCCCCACTCAGATTTCTCTTGTGACATTGGCTAGAAACCAGCCACATAACCATTCATCACTGTAAGGGAAACTGAGATTTAGGTTTTGCTAATTGCCACTGCCAGTAAAACCGAGCTGCTGTTAGTGAACAAAAGACAGAAAAAGAAAGCATTGGGTAGGCAATGATAAATCATAGCCTTATGGAAAGTTGCCTATCTTTCAGTTCTCTGGAAGAACACATTTAAGATTAAAATTGCCTGTTCCTTATATGTTGGAAATAACTTGCATATAAAATCACTTGGCCCTCTATAAACATCGAATGCCTTTCCTTAATGATTGCAGAGCTACCTGGGTTCTTAATTTTCTTCTTGAATGGCTTTGATATTTTCCCTGGACATTGCCCATTTTCTCTAAGTTTTCAGATATATTAGCTTACATTTCTATGTAGCACTAGGTTAGCTTTTAATATTCTATTTTTATTCCTCCTAGTGTACTTTTGCTTTGTCCGTTTTCTTTATCAGTTTGACTAGAGGTTGATCATTAGATTTTCAAAGAACTAACTTTTGGAATCACTGAGTTGTATCTTTCTTGTTTTGTTAATTTCTGCTCTCATTATTTCCTTCCTCTCTGAGTTTATGATCATTTTCTAATTTAAATTGGATGCTTAGCTCATTAATTTTCATTTTTCTTTTCTGACATGTTTAAGGCATATATTTAAATCTCTGTGGTTTAGCTGTATTTTACAAATGTTGATATATTTGCTTCATTGCTCTGTATTAAGTATTTAACTTTGTTTCTACCCTTAAACTGAATTCTTTAGAAATGTCTTAAATTTTCCAAATTTACAGTGGTGTTTTCTTTTTGCTTATTTTTTTTCCTATTTCTTTCTAATTTTATTGCATTGTGATCAGAGAACAGTATGACACTGATGCTCCAAAATTTGCTGAGACTGACTTAGTGCCAAGTGTGGCATCTGTGTTCACAGCTGTTCCATGTATACTCAAAAATGTATATTCACTAATTTCTGGACAGTGGCTTCATAACATGTCAATTAGAAAGCATACTTGTTAATTATCATTCAGATTACCCACAGCTTTACTTTTCGTCTTTTTGAGCTATCAAGATATCGAGAGATGTATTAAACGTCCCACTGCAAAGGTTCATCTGTGAATTTCTCTTTGAAATTCTGTCAAATGTTACTTTAGATATTGGTTTAAACCCTGTGAAACTGCTGTTTTATAGGCTAAAAACAGTCAAATATCATCAATTTCATATGAATCATAATTTGAGATATATTGTAAACATGAAAATTCAGCATTAATGTCTACCTGATAAATTATTTTATGATTATAATTGTTCTCATGATACCTAATAAAGTTGCTTACTTTGCATTTTTTCTGATACAAGTACATTGTACCCACTTTCTAGATTCATCTTCCCCTGATGTTTCTTACCTATTTTCTTTTAACTTTTAGGTTTCATCATATTTTAATTGTCTTAAAATAGCATATAGCTGAATTTCATTATTTTATAGCCAATCTGAAAACGTCTTCAAATAGAAAAGTTGGTCTCTTTACATTTGTGATGATTATTGGCACTGGCAATTATTTCTATCTCATTTAGTACTGTTTATCTATATTTTTCTGTTTTCTCTTCCCCTCCTTCCTCCCTTGATCAATTGTGTGTTGTGTTATCTCCTGTCCTGTCTCAGAAATTTTGATAAATATTTTTGTACATTTAGTACTCACACTTAACTTCTCGCCTTTTTTTCCTTCCCTGTCACTTTCCTCCCTATAGAAATTTCTCACTGAGGGACTGTTAAGGTGGTCTGATGTTGGCTGGGCGCAGTGGCTCACACCTGTAATCACTCTGGGAGGCCAAGGTGGATGGATTGCCTGAGCTCAGGAATTGGAGACTAGCCTGAGCAAGGCCTGACCACATAGCATTGTGGTGGGCGCCTGTAGTCCCAGCGACTTGGGAGGCTGAAATAGGAGGATCACTCGAGCCCAGAGTTTGAGGTTGCTGTGAGCTATGACACCATGGCACTCTACCCAGGGGGACAGAATGAGACTCTGATTTAATAGTAATCTGTTGATTGTACTATTAATTTAGTAATCCAAAAAAAAATCTTTTAAAATAAATTTTGTTTAATCTTTTAAAATATTTTAATGTAGTTTTGTGGTTTTAAAATAATAGATTCATAGCTATTTTCTGTCAGACTTCGAAAATATTATCCAGTGTATTCTGGCTTCTGCCACTGTTGAGATTTGTTATTATTCTCTTGCAGATAATCTCTCTTCTTTCTGGTTAAGATCATCCTTTGTCCTTGACGTTGTGTACATTGTCTAGAATGTGTCCAGGGGTGGATTCATTATCTTGTAAGTTTACTGACCTAACTTCGTGAGGAGTTAAATGTAAGATGATTTACCAGAGCTCTTTAACTTGAGGGGGAGGAAACAGCATTGACTCCATTAGTTGCTGTGCAAGGGACTTAATTCCATTGTCTCATTTTATCTTCACACCCAGACTGTGAAACAAGCTTTGTTCCCCTATTTTGTAGATAAGGACACTTACCTGGAGTTTATGAACCATGTGATTTTGGAGACATCGCTAAGTAACTGATCCCTTTTTACTGAAGCACCCCGAGTTCTCACTGCCTCACTTTCTCAGACCACCGCATTAGAACCATCACTCCTTATACTCGGATCCGTTCAATGCCCGGCTCAGAGGAAGGCACCTTCCCTTCCGGTCTGCAGCACAGCCCAGAAGGGCCAGACTCGAGGACTCATGCTCCAGCATCTTGTACAGAAGCCCATTCGCTCTACCCTTCTCTTTCTGAAGCCCGGGACTAATCTGAAGAACGCGGCCTGCTCACCCGGGAACAGCTATCTGAGCAGATTCCTTGAATTTTCCAACCCCGGGGGCCTCCCAGCAAGCGAGGTCGCCTGCAGTTAGTGCAGGATCCTGGAGGGGGCGGCCGTGGCCTCCAGGGAGCCCAGCGCTGCCGCAGCCGCAGCCCCGCCGCTCACCGCCCGAGGGAGGGATCATCGCAATCAGCGAACAGTGAGGACCTGGTGGCTGGAGAAACTCGTCATCACCATCCCAAAGAATGGCCTGTCCACTCACATAGGATGAGCAGGGGCTTCCAGAAGTGGGGGAAATAGCATCTGCCCCGGGTACCTGTATCCCCAAAGACAACTCGTCCTGTGTAGACAGGAGCAGAGGCTTTGGATTGCTCCCAGGCCCTTGGATTCCTTAGCCTAGCGCTCAGGGGTGGAAACTCAGTTATTCCTTCCTGGTAACTAAGGTACACAACCAACAAGAACAAGGCTCTATCGTTTCTCTGGCACCTTTTGCTCCTTTTAACTGGAGCCAGTTAAGAGAGACTTTCCCCATCCCTGCCTTCCTCGTGGGCACATTTAGGCACCTCCAGCCCCTTAACAGGGTCTAAAGCTCTGGAGGCCTCTGCTACTCACCTGCTGTGGGGAGGAGTGGACAGGGATACATCTGACCAAAACGAACTCAAAAACAAGAAACTCCAGAGAAGTAATTGGAGTATATTAATTAGGTTGGACTCAATTACTTTTATATCCATATTTAAACCTCTGGAATCTTTGCAAAGGTCTTCCAGCAATGAGAAAATCAATCAAAATATGTGTTAGCCATAAATGGGGAAACAAATAAATCTGAGTCTCCCACTGCTGGAATTTATAATCCTTAGGTGTTTGTCAGATAGTACCGAAGCTCAGAAGTTCCTGAGGACTCATCCGCGGTGTGTTCATTGCTGTCTGGTTTCTACTCTCACACTCTTTCTCTGAATGAAGGAAAGCAACTGAGGAGGTTGGAGAAGCTCTGAACCCAACAGCCCGCACTAGGCAGAGCCCAGGAGACTGGCCTTGCCCTCACTGAACCTCCTTTTCTCATCTGTGAACTGTAAACAATTACATCTTGCTCACAGTCTTGCTGGAAATGTTAGGATCCGGAGTGAACATTCCAGCAGAGGTCACTCAGGGACTGATCAGAATTTGGAAATGGTGTCTCTTGCACTGGTGTTTCCAGAGCTTTCAAAGCTGGGCCTACCTTTCCCTTCCCAGGGCTTCTCCTGGCCTCTCATTCACCTGACTATCCGATTCTACCAGGAACGCTCTGCCTTCTGCTCCCTTCCCATCCTCCAGTCTCAGTTTACTCGTGTTGTAACCCCAAGCCCCTCCTTCTGTCTTTCCAATCCCCAGAGAATGACCCTCCACCTCTGAAGTTTCTAGCAGACTCACCATCTCAGCCACACTTCACTCCAATCGATTATAGACTCTAATCCCTCCACCGTTAGAGCAGAACCTTCCAGACGGCAAGGATTCTGAATCCCTCCCAAGAGCCCAGCATAGGCTGAGAAATACGATGACAGTTCATGACTTCTTATTCGGTGAATAAATTTGTCATCTTCACATAGTCTCAAAAAATGAAACACAAAAATATTTGCTGTGTTCAATTTCTTAGTTTGTTTTCCAGCCCTTTATAATCTGTACTCAAACTCTTTGCCTCTATGTCTCAGCCCTCAACCCTCCTGCACTATGCCTCCAGCTGTCCTGGCTGTGCACCTTTCCTCTTGCTAGTCTATCACATCAACTGCACCCTACCCTTTTCAAGGTCTCACTTATCTGTAATAGGTTCCTATCAAAACCAGCTCATTCATGAAGCTAGATGCCCTGTCAAACAGAACATCTCTCCCCATCTGTCTTAGTGCATTCCTGCTGCAATAAAAAATATCTTAAGTGTCGTGACCACATAAATGATCACACAACACTACACAATTTATAAATAGTATAAATTTATTGCTTACAATTATGGAGGCTGGAAAGTCCCCTATCATAATTCTGGCTGTTTTGGTGTCTGGTGAAGGTCTGGTCTGCTTCCAAGATGCCACCTTGAATGGCATACTTACATGGTAAGAGGACAGAAGGAGGCACACAGCTCCCTCACACCTCTTATCTAACATCAGAATCCTATTCTGAGGTCTCTACCCTCATGACATAATCACCTCCTAAAAGCCCTGCCTTTTAATACTGTTATCTTGATTATTAAGTTTCAGCATATGAATTTTGGAGGGACATATATTTGCAAACCATACCACCATCCCTTGTTACCACTGTATTTCAGTGACCTTTTAATTTTTTTTAATTTTTTGCCTGTATTATCATTCAGGCATAGGCCTTTCTCCCTTAACTCTGTTTTAAACTTCTTGAGAACAGAGAACTCACTTTGCCCTCAAGGCTATCATAAGGCTCAAACAAAATCACAAAGGTTAAAAAAGAGCACGAGGCTACTTATGTTGAAATTTGCAGCATTGAGAGGGGAGGAGAGAGTGCAACTGGCCAGATGTCACCGAATATGCACAATGTGAGGGTGTTCAGCACGTCCCCTGCGTGAAGGGCTTGACTACAACTTGAACTTTACCTTAGAAATGAAAATAATGTAACCTAAACATTTATACCCTCATATCAATGTGAAATTAAAAAAAAATAAAACCCAGGTGAATAATAATTAAAAAATAAATTTGCAGCATCTTAGTCACCCTTTGCCCCTTTGTCACCTAAGGCCTAGTACAGAGCCAGCTACACACATGGTTGATGATCTGTGGCAGATAAATGATTGAAAGAACAAAAGGGCCCTTAAACGCATGACAAGGCAGCCCAGAGCTTGTGCACAGCGAGTGTGATAGGATGAACTCAGGTCAGTGGTGCATCTAGGTATCTAAAGAGGATTCTGGCTTTGCCTGCCTAGTTTCTCCCTCAGGGAGTGCTCTCATCCTAGACCAGGTGCTTTGGTCTAAATGAGACTCCCTCAGACTCATATGTTGAAACTCAGCCACCAGTGTGATAGTATTAAGAGGTGGGGTCTTTAGGAAATGATTAAGGTCAAAGGCCTCTGCTCTGCTAAATGAGATTAATGCATTATAAAAGAGCTTCACCTCTTTTTGCCCTTCTACCTTCCCTTATGTGAAAACACAACAAAAATGCCCTCACCAGACACTAAATGCTTGTGCCTTAATCTCAGGCTTTGCAGCTTCCAGAATTATAAGAAATGTCTATTATTTATAAATACTGCCTACCCAGTCTCAGGTATTTTGTTGCAGAAGCAGGAAGGCCTGGGGCCCTAGGTATGGTGCAGAACAGAGAGAGGGCAGGTATCCTAGGAGAGGGGACAGGGATGAATGATAAGAGTCCTGAGGATCGAACTCAGAAGGAATTGTTAGCAGAGTTTGGAAGAAAAGATGTGAGAGAAAAGCTGTGAGATGCAGAGAAAGCAGAAGTGAGAAAAAAATAATTTTAAGAACTATTGCTAAAGACTAGGTTTCCCTTTCATGGACATAGAAGTATTGTCTAAGAAGTAAAACAAGAGAAAGGAATATTTAGTAACTGAGCCATGTGGGCCACAAACTTCAGTCACTCATGACCCGCGTGTTGTTTCTTACACCCACATCACTGACTACCTGAGTAAGCCAGTGAGTGACAGCAGCTTCTCGCCGGTTGAGAGGCAGCTTCCCCAGCTCATCCATTCTCCTGACCCTGCTTCTCCACATTCACCCTGTGCTTTAGTCAAGCCTGCTCCTGTGATCCTCCAAGGCCCCCACGGCTTCCAGACCTCCCAGGGCATCCTTAACCAGAAGGGGGCTTCCTTGAGGGCTCAGAAGATAACTTCAAGAGGTTCCTTCTCTGTGAAGCCTTCTTGAAGTCCTTCAGGGAGCCCTGATTCCTGTAATCTCTTTACCTGTCTGTCTCCCTCCCTAGGCAGGCAATGCGTGTCTCAGCACCGGCTGAACCTGCTGATTGGGCTAAGGCTGAGATCTAACTCCCAACTTCTTCCTTGCCCTCCTTCCCTGGCCTTGCAGCTCCTACCATCCTTGTGTTTCTCTATTCTTTGTTCCAGCAATTGAGTCCTCAGCCAGCTGCCTGACTCTCAGTGGCCCACAAAAATATCAGGCCTTTAGATTTGTTGGTTTCCTTGACACTTAAATTTTTAAATGTTTTTCTGCTTTCTCTGCTAGGAAGTAATTAGACATGCAATAAAAGTAAAGATGGGGTCTCTTGGGGGATGCAAATTCTTGAATTATTGAAAATTCTGTTAAAGGGTTTAGGTTTCCACAACCCTACCCTGCATAAAGATGTTGAATGGTTTACCTGTGCATACTGATTAGACTCAAAAATTCAGGAAGGCCCAAGGAAAAATCTATCTTGAAGAAATATATGATGGGGCACATTTTGAAGATGTTCTGGGGGACAGCATTTAGAGCAGAATTGGGAACCAGATTAGATGTTTAAACTCTTGGATTCTGGTGCCAGTTTTATCATTGATCAATAGTTAACAAGATTTGGTCATCTTAAGTCTTAATTTCCTTATCTCTGAAATGGACATAGCAATACCCATTCAATCAGATTTAGTGAGTTAGTAGCTTAAGTATTAATAGAACAAATACCTTGTCATCTCTGAACAACACAAACAACATAAAGACATACCTGGTGTAGAAAGTGAACTAGCGAGAAGGAAAGAATAGTCAGACTCCATAGCACCTGGGAACAGAGTATTTAGAGTATCACAATTTGAAATTTGCCATCTTTTATAGAAATCTGAATAATTTGGTTAGACATCAAATGCAGTTTCTTCAAGTGAGAGCATAACCTAGGAGAAAAGACTTAGGTGCTGAGACTTCCCTGTGTGTTTTGCTCACTGCTGCACTTCTGGCACATGGGCGTGGTATTATAATTAAAATAAATGGCTCAGGCAGACCTTGCTGAAACCCTTGGCTCTGTACCAATTCCATGACCTCAGGCAAGGCTACTTGGCCTCTCAGCCTGTTTCCTTATTTGCAAAATGGACTAATAATAGCTATCATGCAGTGGTAACTGTCAAGATTAAAGGAAAAAACATATACAAAGCTCTTAGCACTGAGCTTGACACCTCAGATATTCAATCCACGCTGCTGTGTAATGGCCTGGGAAGAACCCAGTGCTTAGTGCTTTCTAAACACACCTGTCTCACAGATCCCCCAATTCCAGCCCTACTGGTTCCCCTTATTTATTTATTTATTACAGAGTCTCACTCTATCTCCCCGGGTAGAGTGCCCTGGTGTCATAGCTCACAGAAACCTCAATCCTTTTGCCTAAGCCTCCCCAGCAGCTAGGTCTACAGTCACCCACCACAAAGCCCTCCCTCCTCTTAATGAGGAGAAAGAGAAGTCAGTAGGGTTCATAAGTAATGAAGGGAAGGTCAACAGTTTCCAAACCCAAGAGACAAACAAATAATTATCCTTTCTCCCTTCTCAGAAGCTTTCCTGCTTTATCCTTCCTCAGAATTCAAGAGGTCAAAATATCAAGATCAAGTCTTTCTGGGCTGCTCTAAGAGGGTTGCTATTTCAGCTGTAGTGTTTTACTGGCAAGATAGAAGCCCCCTTGGGTTTCTCAGCAGGATGGGAGGAGCAAGCCAGGCTCTGGTCCCTGTTGAGCCAGGAAACACTGAGCCTACAGGGTCAAGACTTTGGGGGGGGGGGGTGCGGTGCTCAATGTAGGCACATCACTTAATAAACCATTAAGTAGGACCTCAAAAACACAGGTGCATTTGCATATGCATCTTCTTTTGCTGTTGTTTTTCAAAAGAATATTTACCGTGAGGGTAATTCTGTGCCCTTGTCAATTTGCAGCAAGTCTCCTGCCCCTACTTTGGCCTCTCTCCCTGGCTTTTCTCCCAATTAGCTAATGGGGCAGAAACTACAAGCAGAACAAAGAAACCTCAGCCCGGTGTGAATTGTGGAACACTTTACTGAACACAAATGAACAGAAGTTAGATTTCCTCTGTAGCTTAAGAAGGACTCCAGGCGCCAACAAAGGAAGTGAAGGGAATTTCTGAGAAAATGTTCAGGCTGGAGGCAGAAGTTCAAAGGGAAATAACTTAGAGGAGAAGGAGCTAAGGAAATTTCGCCCCCAAATATAATTCCTTAGTATAAAGAAT
This sequence comes from Galagoides demidoff, assembly GCA_963574575.1. NCBI lineage: Eukaryota > Metazoa > Chordata > Mammalia > Primates > Galagidae > Galagoides > Galagoides demidoff. Next base: position 9,619 of record CAUYQV010141234.1, read on the forward strand.
ATTTTCAGTGAAAAGGCCATTTTTGATTAGAAAGCACCGGCCTCTCCTCTATAAAACCTGAGTAACCTGATTTAGAATCAGAAAACGGGTTTCTGGTCTCCTTATCACATGCTTATAGACCTGGCCCTAAGGTCATCTGAAGCATGATACCTGTCTCTCAGGTTAATTTACTAATCCATCTGTTTCCTTCCATCTACCCATCCGCCCTTAGCAACCACTTGCTGCATGGACACTTTCCAGTTTCTCTCCCTCCTCCCTTCGAAAAGGCATCTTTAAAAGCCACTGACTACCACTGAAACTTTGGGAAATCATTCTTGTGGTTCCCCCCATGCACATGGTATTTGGAAATAAACCTTTCTCTTATTAATCTACCATAACTATGACTTGATCTTTTCAACGAACCAACCTAGGGGGAAAGGGCAAGTTTCCCTGAGACTCCCCTTCAGAGGACAAGTTCAATTTCCCCTCTGAACCTCAGATGGTGAAAGATGAGGGCCCTGGAGGTAGGGAAGCAGAGGAAAGGTCACAAAGCCCAGGAGTGAGCCTGCTCTCCTACTGCCAAGCCCAGGGCGTGTGGTGTCCTTAGAGAACTGGCAAAGGCAGCAAGAATCAGGGGAAGGAGCCTGAGCTTGGAGTCAAGCTGAGCTCACTAGCTAACTAGTTAGCCTTGTGCCCCTGGCTAACCATGTGGCTTTGCATTGCTAGGTCCTAGACCTCAGTTCTGTCTTCTTCAAAATGAAAACGATGCTGCCCATCTCCCAGGGTTTTTATGAGGATTACGTGAAATAATAAATATGGAAATATTGCCCACATCACAGTCGGCACATGTGAATTGTGGTCCTGCAACCCTTCCTCTCTCCAAGTACCAGAAATAACTTACTCCTATTTGTGAGCTCTGCCCAGGCTAAATGCTTTGAAATCCTCCCTGGAGGAATGAGGGACTTGTTCCAGCCCTCTTCCCTACAAGGCAGGCAGCTCTGCAGGAGACTGCGTGCTGCAGGGGGCAAATGCTCCTGTACAGCCGCCTGCCCTGGGAGGGGCTGGGCTGGGGCTGGCAGTCTGGGGAGGTCTCAGGGCTGTTTGTGAGATAAGGCTGGGGCTCAAAGGCCCCCTCTCAGGAAGTTGTCACCTTTTCCTGGTTTTCCAGATGGCTACCTTCTGTGGGCCCCTTAGTCCTCTTGAAAGTACACCCACCTAATAGGTGAGTCTGTGGCTTTAAAGGCATGTTTTAAACCGAAGGACAAGCACCTTCTAACTCATTCACAGTATGTGGTCCCAGGACAGCCAAAATTACCCCAGCTATTTATAAACCATTCTGAATGCTCAAGCTTGAAAAACCAAAGCCAAGCGCAATCGAGTTCCACACATTCTTAAATGGCAAGGAAAATAGCATTTGATCTAAAAGTTGGTTTCTAGAGCAACTGGTTTTCCCCACTCCCATATTATTAATCCTCTCCACTCTTCCTTCTCCAGTACACAAAACTCACACACATGCAGGAATGCACACACAAATACACACCTACGCGCACACACGCACTTTACATGAACACGTAAGCCTGCATAGAGTAGACTTTTGAAGATAAAGTCTTCACATTGTCCAGTGTTTTCTAGTTTCTTCTCTAAAACAAAAGCAAATATATAAGAATCTGAGAAAGGTTTTGTAAACATACATTTAGCAACTGTGTCCCATCACCACCCATCACCCCCTGATGACAAGATATACTATTCTACAGATATAAAACACGAGTCAGAAATAAAGTTAGAATCCTTATACTCATTAATTAACAGAAAAAATAAATTGCTGGTCTATTAAAGATCCATCTACAAATAAGAAAACTAGAAAAATATCTTTCAAAAATTAGGAAAACATTCAGATAACCTTGGAAGGGGTAAGATTAAGCTAAGGGGAAAATCATATAAGCCATAAAAACAGATTTGATCATATAAAAATAAAAACCTTCAAAGAACCAAAGATAATATAATCAAAGTCATCAATAGAAGATGTCACAAAAAAAGAATATACTGGAGGTCATTATGGTTAAGTAAAATAAGCCAGACACAGAAAGACAAATATCACATGTTCTCACTCATATGTGGGAGCTAAAAACGTTGATTTCGTGGAGATAGAGAGTAGAATGATAGATCCCAGAGGCTGGGAAAGGTGAGTGAATGGGGGTGAGGGTGCGAAGAGAGCTGAGTTCAAACATCCAGTTAGATGAGTTAAGTTTTAGCATTCCAAAACAGACCAGGGGATCACAGTTACTGACAATGTGGTATATATTTCAGAATGGCTAGCAGAGAGGATAGGTATTGTTCTCAACACCAAGAAATAATGCATTCTTGAAGCAATGGATACCCTAAATTCCCTGACTCCATCTTTATCTACTCTGTGCGTGTAGCAAAATATCACATGTACCCTAAAAATATGTACAAATATTATGTATCAATAAAAAGTATAACAAAATGATAGGTTGAAAGGACATTTTTAAATACATGATATACAAAGAACTCTCCCTACTAACAAGATAAACAACCCCGTAGAAAAAGGACATACAGCATAGACTGGTAAGTTTTATAAAAGGAACCAAAATGAATCATAGTCACATAAAATTAGACACTCCCTCTCAAATAATAGATAGGAAAATTAAAATTAACACAATAATGATATAACCATTGTATCCATTAAAAATGTATAAAATTGATAATATCTGATTACAATGTGAGTCCCCTGGTTCTGTCACATAATATCAGGAGAAGTGTAAATAACTACAAACTTTTATAAAAAGTGACCTAACAGTATGTATTAAGATTTAAAATGTGCACACACTCTGATCCACAAATTCTGTTTCTGGGGATGGAAATATCAGTAGATAAAGCTATCTGTGTTATTTATGACATCGTTTTTTATAGTACAAAACATAAAACAACTCAAGTATCATTCAAAAGGTAACTCATAAGAAGATTCTGCAGCACGATGGAACTTTGTTTTAATCACTGCTATCCTTTTCACATGCGTCGCTCTGGACAAGTCTTGCCTCAGTTTCCTTATCTATAAACTCAAAGAAACAATGGTATTTACATCACATATTTATTTGTGCTATCTTGGAAGAATTTTTACTCTACATTGCCTGGTAAAAAAGGAATTCATAGAATTAAAGATCTTCTTAAAATTGTATATATGCTTATATTTATTTGCTTACGTTTGTTTCAGCAAAGAAAAATGTGAAGTTTGAAGGCATGAAAGGAATGCATGAAATTTTTTAATATATCTACTGCTTTTGTAATTTGTCACCAAATAGAAGGAAACTCACCAATAGCAACAAAATGACAAGAGCTGTGTTCAGCAAATACTAATGGTGAACAGCCGATTGGGATAAAAATTAATCTTTCAAAAAGTTCACAAGTTCTTGAGAACTTCCTTAATTCAAAGCCCTCTTTTCAGTGGCCTGTGCCATTCAAATTAGCCAAAGGAGAATACGACAGATACCACCCTCCCCCAGACAAGGCACCTTGAAGAGGGTGTATGTTTATAATGGGTGCATGAGAGGGGATTTGGGGTAAAGGAGGTGATGGAGGTGTACTGTAAGGAAGATGCTATGGATGAAGAAGTCAATGCTATATGCCGGAGGTGGTGGGTTCAAACCCAGCCCTGGCCAAAAAAAAAAAAGAGGTCCAGTTCACACCAGCCTGGAACAGGGAGCTCCTGCCTTTTCAGCCCTGCCTCAGACCCAGAGCTACCCTCCTCCTCCCGCTACCCTCACTCCCATTCTCACAGGCAGGGTGGCTATGCACCCTCCTCCCCATTCCAGAAGAGAGGGGGCTCTGGTCTTCACTTTCTCTTAACTCGGCCTGACTCTCCATTTACCATGACACAAATTCATTCTATGTTAAAGTGATTTGGGTCCCTGCAAAAATAAAGGCATGATTTCAGTCAAAGGCAAACACACTCACACACAAAATGAAACAGGAGCACTAAAGCCATTTACTTGAAACAGATCTTTCTGAACAAGAATCCAAGTGTCACACTGGATCCTGTACAAATTTTAGGTTGAGTTAGTAACAAAAGAAAGCTTCCAACACCAAAATGGCAGGAGATTATAACTACTTTATGTTATTGAAAAAAAATGCATTTATAATCATTGATCCTTTAAAGTACCTTCGACAGACAGAGGGGGGCAAAATAATCTGTTTGCAAAAGATGAGTCTTCCAGGAGATGGTGGAAAAACTGGAAGGATAAGTGGCTGCTTGTCTGGTGGGTCAACAGATCAGATGAGAATTTCCTTAGGACCTTTCAGATTATAAGAATATGACGCTTACTCTGTGAAAATTATTCTGCACTGTTGTCCCATGACACACTCCAGGTCTTTAAAGGTCTTCTACTCCTGCCCAGAGGGCTGGGACTGGTCGCATTCCCCAGGGCAGAGCTCAGGCGCTCTGGGCTCTGGGCTCTCTGCTATGGTTGAGGAGGTCTGTAAGTTCCCCGATGTACTTGATGGTGTACTTGAGCGTCTGGATCTTGGTGAGCGGCTGGCCTCTCTGGCTGTAGACAGGTGGCAGGTAATTCCGGAGGGTGTGCAGGGCGTCCGCCAAGGTCCTCATCCTGAGCTTCTCTCTCTCACTGGCCTTCCGCCTCCGCTGGACAGACATCCTGACTTTGGTGCCCTTCTGGGTTTTGGGGCCACCAGCACCCTGTAGGTAGGCATGAGGGAAGCCTAACATGTTGTAGTCCACCTCTACCAGGCCACCAGCCCCTTGGACACCGCAGTCATCACTGCCCCTACTGCTGGCCCCATCATGCTCAGGGGGCAGCCCAGCCACAGCTGGACAGGGAGAAGAAGAGTAGGACTCTAGCGATGGTGCCGGAGAAAGGCTCTGAGCAGGGGAGGCCTGGTTCAGCTCAAAGGGCCCTGCCCTGTCTTTCCAGTCCCAGGAGGACAGCAGACCAGGGCTGTCAGAGGAGCCCAAGTCACCCTCGAGGCTCAGGAAGGTCTCTCGTAGGTTGTCCATGCCCTGGAGGCAGCTGCAGAGTGAAATGACTCCCTGGCAAGTCAGAAAAAAGGTCTGCCTCCCGGCCAGGCAAGAGCTGTCTTTTATGATGGTGGGGGAGATGTGCTGAGGTGGGAAGAGGGCTGGGTAAAAAGAGTTCAAAGGAAAAACCAAGGACCAAGATGGAAAATGAACTCTTCAGGTGTCACTTTCTCCTCATTGATAATTAGCATCTTCCAGCTAAAATGTCTTTAAACAGAGAGGCCTCCAAGAGAAGAAAAAAGGAATTATCTTGTTGTAACTAAACCAATTAAGGCTGCATAACTAGACTTAGCGTTGTCCTGTGGAACTCATTACTGAGGGAGCCAAAGAAAACAAACCTGGGGCCTCTGCAGGAAGGAGGGGGCGGCTGGGGGGCTGGTGTGCCAGTGCAGAGGAGCCAAGCGACCTGAGAGGGCCTCCATCGCCTTGCATCGAGGTCTGCTAGATATTTCAGAGCAGATGGGGTGCATTGATGAAGAAGCAGCTTGGTGCTAGGGGCAGGGTAACCCCTCTGAGTTTGGGTTCTCTAATATATGTATCCAATATAATGCAGACCATTGTAGCTGTCATTTCCTGGGGCTGTTGGGAGGATCACACACACGAGGATGCTACAGATATGTTTCCTTCTTTCCTTCCATTTTAGCAAATTTCTGTGGGTTTGTAGAGTATAGACGCACCCCCAACCTGCCTACACTCAAGAGTGATGAAGGCCAGCAACTCCAGCAAGCCTTAATGAGCAGGAAATGTCCTTCAAGAAACACAAAGCCCTTGCTGTAACTGAGCACATTGGGATTCCTCATAGCAAACAGATATCAGGAAACAGAAAACTCCTTTAAGCTGGGGAGTTTGCAAAATACCTGGCAGTTAGCCTTCTGAAGGTCTTTTTAAAATCCAGCTGGACCTCGTTTTTTTTTTTTTTTTTTTTGAAATGAGTCACACCTTGGTTTTGAAATGTATAGAGGAAGTGTGAAATTAACTAGGGAGCCTGTTTTCCCCACCACAGCTCCAAATGCCACTGAATGTGTTAGGTGGGGCAGTTGTGCTAGTTTGTTTCACTTCCTAGATGCTCTGAGAGGAAGACCCTGTATTTTAGAAAAGGGATCTCAGATTCCCCATTTGTCCCGTAACCTAATTTATTCTCCATGTAACTAATTCTACAAATCAGTATTAACATCAGAGTCACACTAAGTTACATTTTAGGGTAATATTAACATGTTCTTTAACACGGTTCTTTGAGTCCTTTCTCCATTGTTGAAAAGAAATGTCAGAGGCCTAATTAGTACATTTTTGGTGTTTTTTAATTAGCAAGGTTCAGGGAAGAAAAATCCCAAGCAGGTAATTTGCAGAATGCTCTTAATTTTGCCATTAACTCAAGAACCCTACGCCAGATCTGAAAGAATAATAATACATTATAATAAATATAATAAATCATTTATGCTTCTTTTTCCTCTCCCTGCTCTTCACCTTTAACTTTTGTTGAGAGGTCTAGAACCTGTTAATATTGTGCAAGGAACTTTGTATATTATAACCAACCTTCATTTTAAAAAAAGTAACGTTTTACAGATGAAAATACTGAGGCTGTCAGAGGTTAAGAGAATCAGTAAAGATTTTCCTGGTAGGAAGTAATAGGGCCGAGATCTCTTATAAGATCCCCAAATCCAATTTTTCTTTAAAATCTGTTTTCTCTTTTTGTTGGATGTGGTGACCTGAATGTGACTCAAAGGAAAGAGGACTCCCACTGGACACAAGGGGCCGTGGTGGCTGGCGCACTTGTAGGCTCTCAGTCCTTACATTCTAAATGTCACAGTTCTTTATGAAACACGACTTTTGCCCTCAGACTACATAATTTCTCCCCTTCCTATAGCTTCTTTCTGAAACTGCTAATCTCTTCGATCTCTGTTTTTAGGTTTCATTTCCTAAGTGACACAGTATCAGTCAAACCCTCCGTGTACTTAGCATAGACACTTAGTAAGTATAGATCTCATTATTGTTGTTACTGTCTGCCTGCAGTCTGACCCACTGGTATCAGAATGACATATGGAGCTGTGACGCCTCTATACCTGACCCCGGTCTCCCAGGAGTGCTGGCTCCCAAGAAAATCTATTCTTAGAACAAGGAAATTGCCTGGTTTTCATCTTCTCAAATTCTACACCCTCTCTCTGGTAAGAAATAAAGCAGAACCAGACTTGCATTTCTCCTGCTCGTCTCCAAGAGACTTTGTCTGCTCCATCTCAGTAATGTAATGGTAAAGGACAGCCATAGGCATTTGAGGGCCTACAGGGCACACACGGACTGGTGCTTTTCTATCTCCATGGAGAACAAGGCAGCAGAACGCTGGGCAAGGCTGGACCGGAGCCAATAGAAGTTAGCTGAGAGTGTGGTGTAGGGGGAAGATGAGCCAGAGCATTAATGAAATGATTCATCCCTCTGGGTCTTAGTATTTTAATTTGTAAGAGGGGACAATAACAGCTGCCCTGTCTTCTTTATGAAGAGCACCTGTCAAATGAGGATAATGGACCAGGAGATGATTGAACTCTGCCAACTCCAAAGTGCCATGGAACATATGACTATAGTGTGAACATGCCACGCCAGCACCAGGGCCTCTGGGTCCACCGGGTGCATCATGACGTTTATCTGCATTCCCAAGATGGTCAGTGACTTGCCCCAGGTCGTACCCAAAGGCTGTGGCAGAGATGGAACTAGAAGTCAAAGGTGACTGATCCCCAGATCTGTCCTCTATCTTCCTTTGAAACTAATGTAGATCAAGTGCTAAACCTGAATATCAGAAAGACTACGTAGTTCCCACCATTACCGAATTATTGGGATAAATATTTTAATTTAAATGTCATTCATTCGACAAACATTTAAAAGCTATTGTGACCATGATTGTAACAGATTGAAAAGAATCCCCCTACCCCGAGGCATAGTCAGACAAGACCTTGAAACATTTTCTGGTTCTATTTTCCAAAGAGTGCTATAGAGGAACAGGCTGTCCCAGCTCTCAAACCCCCAAGCCTTCCTCGTTACAGACCTATATACCACGGCTATGCCCACAAGGAAGACCCAAGATTTGTCACATAGATTAATGAGTGGTCTGCATCTAATTTTCAGAATGATGAGCTTCTGCAGGAATGCCAGTCATGTCCCAGTGACCATCAGGACAACCGGACATTTCACGCCGGCTGAAAGGGATGGTAAACTCTAGACCTAAGGGCAGGGACCTTCCTTCAGGCAGAGCCACATCCAGGATATTGGCAAATAGCGCTCAAATGATAGATGGGAAACAGAAGGCAACAGGCTGAGGGATTCCTGAACCTGCTCCTGCCAGCCCATACAGCACCTCTGTGCAACTTAGAAAACTGCCAAGGTTGAGCTTACTGGGGCCCTGCGTGCCTCCCCAGCCAGGCATCTTTGTGCAGGGTGCAACCGCCACAAATGGAGGCGTGGGGCTTCTGCACTGTACCTTCTCTGTGATATAAGCATTTGTTGTACTTTAGTGACTGTTCAAATATTAGTTGACAGACAGAAGGTAGAAGTGGTGGAAGAGCGCAGAGGTAGGAGCCAGACTACACCTGGGTCAGATCTTACATTTGTGGCTACATTATTGTGACCTTGGACACGTGTGCAATTGAAATACTGAAATACGTGCTTCATGGAGTACACACTATTACCAGGTCTTTATGTTATAAGTTTTAAATATGGTAATAAATGTTACCGTAGTTATTAATCTTATGCTCAGGAAGCTCTTGGTCCCTTCTGTCAAGAGGAAGTAGAGCCACAAAACAAGTAGTCACAAATACATCATTTCCATTTTCCTTTGGCCTCAAGTCACTTCTGCTTAGAAATCAAAATTCCTCCCTTCAGAAGAATCCTTTCTTTTTTTATTAGAACCAGAGCAGTACCCAGGGTGGGTGCAGGGAGCTGCCAGCCTCTGATGCAGACAATAAAAGGATAGACTGTCTATAGATAATTTTAAAACTGATAAAGCTGGCTAAAAGTTGGTCTGTTTTATTATCAATATTACCATATAATGGCAATTCTAAATAATGACAGTGATAATATGACTACTTCTCATTGGGGCCAACCACACCTGCCACTTCCCCCATGCTTGGCATACCACTGCCAAAGAGAACTTAACATTGGCTGGAAGTTTGAAACTGTCCCTCAAGCCACACAAATCCTAGTGCCAGTTCTGACTCTACTTTGCTATGGAACATCAAGTGGGTGATATAACTTTTAGACCTCACTTTCCTCATGTAAAAATTAAGATTCCTATATACTGTGTTGCTATAATGTGATAAAAAAAAAATTAAAAGTTGGTACTTGACTTTTGAAAGTATAAAGAGCTACGGGGATATGTTTTGATATTACTGAGATTAACAAAAATAAATACTTTTGCCAATGCAATCATCCACTTCAGAAGTGGCCATGTTGCCATGCTATATGATACTTGGTAAATCAGCATGGAGGATGGTTTATGCTCTTTCAAAAGGCTGACTCATGGGAAAAAACACCATCGTCAGACCTGTTGTACATGAAGCAGTTTGTGTGGGCCGTTTGCTCGAGGCAGAGGGAAGACTGGAGTGAATTTCAACTCTAATGATGCTCCAGAAAATCCTTCAATAGATAGGAATTTGATCAGCAAAGAGAAAAACAGTCTAATCGTGGAGTCTAATTAAAATTAAAGTTACTTTTTATTGAATTCCTGCCATGTGCTGAGAATTAAATTTGTCTCTTTTAGATTCATTAGTTCATACCAATTTTTACAGCAACTCTATAAAGTAAAGATTCTAATCCATACTCTAAAGGTGAGAAAACTTGTGTTCAGAAAGGAACCTAGCAAACACAGTAAGAGGATGGAAAAAGCAAGATGCACCCTCACTCTTTATCAATCCAAAATTCCCATTATACTTCATAATTACAATTTCAAATTCCACTCTACTACACTGCTTCCCCAGAAAAAACTGTCAAACATGGCGTGTCATCATGGGGAATGGCTCCAAGATGCAAGACTTGGTTCAAATCTCACCTCTTCCAAGCTTTCACTGCCTACTTTGGACCTCAGGAGGTGAAGCTAAAGCGAAGAGCCTTGTCTGCAATAATAAAGCACTTGGACTTTCTCTTGGAGATGAAAAGGAGCTCCTGACAGAATTTAGCAGAGGTGGGATTTGGTCAGTGATTCTCTGGAATCACTTTTGGTCGCTCTGGCTGCTGGTGGAGAAAGTGTTTGAGTGGTGCATTGGTCAGGGTTATCCAGGAAGCAAAACCAATAGGATAAATATAGGTATAGAGGCTGGGAAGTCCCATGCTCTGCTGTCTGCAAGCTACAGACCCAGGAAAGCTGATAATGTCACTCAAAGGCTCAGTCACATTGGCACATAAAATTAATCATCATATTTGCTGGTTACGTCTCTGACAAAGGTTTAGTAACTAGAATCTACAGAGAACTCAAACGTATTAGTGAAAAGAGAACAAGCGATCCCCTCTCAGGGTGGGCAAGGGACTTGAAGAGAAACTTCTCTGAAGAAGATAGGTGCATGGCCTATAGATATATGAAAAAATGCTCATCATCCTTAATCATCAGAGAAATGCAAATCAAAACGACTTTGCGATATCATCTAACACTAGTAAGATTAGCCCATATCACAAAATCCCCAAATCACAGATGTTGGCATGGTTGTAGAGAAAAGGGAACACTTTACACTGTGGGTGGGATTGCAAACTAATACGTTCCTTTTGGAAAGACATCTGGAGAACACTTAGAGAACTAAAAATAGATCTGCCATTTGATCTCATAATTCCTCTATTAGGTATATATCCAGAAGACCAAAAATCACACTGCAACAAAGATATTTGTATCAGAATGTTTATTGCACCCCAATTCATAATTGCTAGGTCATAGAAGAAGCCCAAGAGCCAATCGATCCACAAATGGATCAATAAACTGTGGTATATGTACACCATGGAATACTATGAAGCCATTAAGAAAGATGGAGACTTTACCTTCTTCATGTTTACATGGATGGAGCTGGAAAATATTCTTCTTAGCAAAGTATCTCAAGAATGGAAGAAAAAGTATCCAATGTATTCAGCCCTACTATGAAACTAATTTATAGCTTTCATAGGAAAGCTATAACCCAATTTTAGCCCAGGAATATGGAGAGAGGGGAGAGGGAAGGGAGGAGAAAGGAGAGGGAAGGG
>CAUYQV010141235.1:0-13203 GCA_963574575.1 Galagoides demidoff
GGGCGCCTGTGGTCCCAGCTACTTGGGAGGCGGAGGCAGGAGACTTGCTTAAGCCCAGGGGTTGGAGGTTGCTATGAGCTGTGATGCCATGGCACTCTACCCAGGGGGATAGCTTGAGGCTCCGTCTCAAAAAAAAAAAAATAAGCTGACTCTTCAGACCACTGATCATTTTCTAAATTGATATAATAAATAACTTAATTTTTTCCTATGTACAAACAAACCTCTCCACCTCACAGAATCTGGATATTAATTCAGAGTCTGATCCTAATATTTTTCAGATATGGGACCTGCCTTCCTTCGTGCATGAAGCTATGCATAGCATCATAGATATTTTTTCTTAAGGCATGTGATGTGCAGATCCACATGATTTGTGTCTTTACTTAATAAATAAGGACAGTTAGATGGAGCTTTCCCTCATACTCAATTAGTATATATTTGGATAAAGAAATCGAATTTCAAAGATAGGCTGCTGGATAGAATTTGCCTTTTTCTTTTTCTTTTGTTTTTATTGTTTGGGGATTCATTGAGGATAAAGAACCAGGTTACATTGATTGCATTTGTTAGATAAAGACCCTCTTATAATTGTGTCCTGTCCCACAAAGGCCTTTTTGTAATGTAAGGTAAAGACAACCGGCCATCACCCAGTGGGCTCCACTTTTGTATGAATCTTGCAAGAGTTTACTTTGACTGAGGTCAGCAGAACTGAAAGAGCTCTCCTGACTTGGGTAACAGATAATGTTTGCAGGGAGGCACAATTTACATATAAGAAACAGAAAACAATTTAGACTGTTGCATATTGAGAAGAATATCCTCAATGCTCTAAACCGGGTTTCTCTACTGCAGCACTATGGACATTATCCCTACGCAATTCTTTGTGTGAAGGGTTTGGCAGCATCCCTGGTTTCTACCTACTGGAAGCCAGTAGCACCACTCCCCTAGGCGTGGCAGCCAAACTGTCTCCAGACATTGCCAAATGTTCCCTTTGGGAAAAATTGTCCCAAGTTAAGGACCATTGCTTTAAGGCTCCAGGGGTGTCCAAACTTGTTTTGCTCTGTTATGCATTCGAAGAAGAAGAGTTGTTTTGGGCCTCAGATTAAATACACAAACACTATTGAAAACATATTAGCAAAAAAAAAGGTTAGTGCATACTTTGCGTGATATCTGACACCAAAGATAAGCCAAAAAAAAGTTCTCACAAAATCAGCAGGCAGCTCATGGGCTGCAGGTTGGACATCCCTAAAGCCTGGATAAAAATAAAAGTAGTTCACTGTCCTATGTTTGTTTCCCTCCAATAGTTCAGTGGGAAGATGAGTGGTTAAGAGGATTTAGGTGTTTCTAGGTAAAATGTCTAAAATACTATCTCTCCCAATATCATTTCAATTTTACATTCTTCCATAAAGGATGAACAGCGAATGGGTGGAAAGTCACAACATTGGGTAAAGAGGAACAAATTAGGAGGAACAAAGAGAGACAAATTAAGAACAGAGATTGAAGTTAATTCAGTCCTATGGGATGAGGAAATAATCTTTTGAGGAGTTAGAAATTTAGCTAAGACCTAAAAGATGGGTTAAGGAGAGGGGAACCAAAAAAACTCCTGTGTATGTATTGATTCCCATTTTCCCAAATGACTGTGATCTGCGATATTTTGATTAGGGCCTCATAGTTTCACCTTATCTAATCAGATTAAAAGGGAGATGGGAAGAGGTTAGTACAGTTAGATAGAAGGAATAAGTTCTGGTGTTCTAATTCACAGGGTGAATATAGTTAATAATAATTTATATTTGAAAATAGCTAGAAAAGAGGATTTTGAATGTTCTCATCACAAACAAATTAAATGCTTGAGATGATAGATATGCTAATTACCTTGAGTCAACCATTATATAATGTATACATATATTAAACCTTACAACTAATATGTGTCAATTAAAAACAAAACAAAACAAAAATAAATAAAAAGCAACTTGTCATTAAGTGGCCTACATATCAAGCACCCCAAATTTCTCTTTAGTAGCTGAAAATAAAGAAACCAGGGCTATCTGGCTAACTGGAAATATCTGGAATCAGGTATAATACCAGAAGTAAGGTGTGAGGCAGCCAGATATAAAAAGGAGAGAGAAATGTAGGTGAAGCTTTAACTTTCTTGTAGGGCAGCTGTTTAACTTCATATGATGTGCATACTTTTTATTGGAGCTGATGAACTGACATAAAAATAGAGTTTTATCACATAGACCTGAGGCATCAGCTTCTAATGGACTGGGTTTGGCCAGTTCTGTAAGGGAAGATCTGGGTAATTGTTTCTAAGGAAATTCTGCTTTGATGAAATTTGACAGTGGCTGCTTTGTGAAAAGTAGGAAAGATAATCAAAACAAATACACCCAGTTGCAAATTGCCTGGCCTCTCCTGGAAATTGACCCCATTTCATAACTCGATTGTTCAGTAAACTCTGGGCACTTTAACCCCACACATGCAAATGTAATCACAGGGGTTCTCTCAATAAATACCTTCCTTGAATAAATCTGAATGCCATTGTCTTTTTTGGGAAATGGTCTGCTTTTGGTTTTCCTTATACCTTCTAAAGAATGAATTTGTCTCATGTTATGGAGCTCAGTGATGACTTAAGAGATGATGTTTTGCACTGGAAATATTGAACTTTAAAATGATTATAATTTTTTTAACTCATGCCGCAACCAGTTAGGGTCTGTAAAAATTAATAAGTAACTATAACTTGAACTTTATAATCGAAAACAATGAACTTAGAACTGAAAGCAATGTAACCTAAACATCTGTACCCTCATATTATTTTGTAATAAAAAATAAAAAAAAAGAAAGGAAAGAAAATTAATTAGTAGCTCATGACCAGCTGGGCCTGAACTAGGGAAAGGCAAGTGAAATCTCATGTGCAAAACTCAAAGGAGTACCCAAACTCCAATACTCAAAATAAATGATATTTTAATGTAACATTTAAGATATCATTATTAATGCCAAAAAATCCCTAGTGAACAAAATATCAAATTTTTAAATAAAAACAGGATGTGACTTGGAACTTGTATGACTCACCTCACTTGCCCCACCTTAAACCTTGTCTTGACAACCAGCACTAAAATAAAACATAATAGAAAATACTAGAATGCATTAGAAATGTTTGTTTCAAATGTGTGTGTGGTACTGGATCATAATGTAAGATGTAAAATGTAAACTGTCAGTGTTGGGATACGTGATGATTAAGGTCAGGGACTCTAGAATCAAATTGCCTATTGGTGTGGCTTTGGGCATTTTACTTGTCTCTTTGCTTTAGTTTCCTCATCTGTAAAATGGTACAAGAACACTACCTTCATTATTGTTAGGATACCTATTTAATTTATCCAAACAAGGACAATTTTGACAGTGGAGAGTGGCACTAATAGACATTGCAACCCTATAATATTATTTATTGCAAAATAAAAGAGTACTATCAAACAATACAACGTAAATAAAATAGATATATATAATACAAAAACATAACAAAACCACTCAATTGTGGGCAGTCAGATGGTCAATAGTAAGACTGCTTAGCCTCTATTTCTTGTTTGTTTCATGTTCACGGAACCTGTGATTTTCCATGTTTTCCACACACCTTGCCAAGTGGTGGCCTGGTGGCTTCTTGGATTTTGCATGCCATACCATGAATAAAGGCTGGTATCGCATGTGGCCAGTAGGGGTAGCAGTTATCTACCCATCATTGCCAGAGACAGAAAGGATCAGCAATAAAAATGATGGAGATTTTGTATCTTTTGTAACAACCTAGATGGATATAGAGAACATTCTCCTAAGCAAAGTATCACAAGAATGGAAAAACAAGCATCACATGTGCTCAGTACTAAATTGGAGCTAGTAGGTTAACAACCATATACTCACATGAGAAAAAAACTCAAATTCAAGAAGGGAGAAGAAGGGGTAGGGGTAAACTCCTACCCAGTGGGTACACTGCACACTCCCTGGGTAAAGGGCACACCTACAACTCAGACATTATCCTTATAGAAGCAAACTATGTAACCTCATCTATGTACTCCCATAGTAATCTGAAATTTTAGAAAAAGGGAAAAATATAAAAATGTTAAGAAAAAAGAATCATCTGTTCTCAGTCTCTGTGTCTGGGTAGACTTCATTTAATCAGCAAGCTCCCTGGAAAGGAAGTGTGAATTATGACACTGTATCTGGAAAATGTCAAGAAAAGAGGCCCAGATAGTGATGTTTATTTTTTTTAATTTCACTGTGTGTTAAAGTGAGAACTTGTTCACTGAACATGCATATTCTCACATCAGGGGATCATACCATGACAGAAGCCAGGTGTACAAAATGGAGGTCAACCAAACCCATTTGAATTTATTTTAATGAAAATATTAATAAAAATATTTTAAATGAATAATCTGGGACAAATGCAATTCACACAAGATATTGGGAAAATAGGCACAAATCAAGACTTTCTTAGGTAAGCTGGACTGTATGATATTCACTACAGTGTGAATATCTTCCTTTTCATGAGAATATTCCCTGTGTCAAACATGTTCTTTTACCTTCCATTTTGGAAAAAAAAAAAAACCCTCCTATGAACACACATTTTCTTCCATACTGTCTTATGTGCTCCCTGCACAGCAAAGGTAATTATAAGTGATATCTAAAGTCTGTCATTTTCTTTTTTCCTTTTTCTGCTCAACACACTCTAGATAGGCTTTCTAAGTGATGGAGTGCTCCATTCTCAGAGTTTAATGGGTGATCTCACCCAGTTTCGTTGATTTAAAACATCATCTGCTGGTCACTCCCAATTATACATTTTCAGATTTTATCTCTTTCTTGAACATGTCTATTGATTTAGTTGCTTGCCAGCTCTACTGGGATATCTCATAGGCATCTAAGTCTCATAGCATCAAAATATAACTCTTGAGTTTCACCCCAAATTTGCTTCTTTCACAATAGCCCCTATCTTAGTAAGTGTTAAAACTACACATCCAGTTGCTTAAGCCAGAAATCTGAGTCATATTCAATCCCTTTCTTTTCCTCACCTCTTCACATCAAATGTATCAGTATAACCTACTGATATTACCTCTAGCACATAACCACTAGAACGTAAGTTTTCTCAAAAGATTTCATTTTGTGTGTACTATTAAACAATATATTCTAATATAGACAGTGCCTGGCACATAGTAGGAAGTAAATAAGTAATTATGGAATGAATGAATCTTGAATTTGACCACATCCCTTTCTTCCTGTAGTCTAATCCACCAACATCTCTTACCACTTTCTTCAATAGCCTGCTCTTGACACTCTTGACCTCACAATATCCACTCGATAGCCTATTTGCTATGTTGAAACTAACCAATGGATTCCAATTAGTTAGAATAAAATAGTCCTTTATACTAGCCTGCAAAATACTATATAAACCTGAAATTACCTATTCTCCAACCTCATTTCCTACTTCGTCTCTCCCATTCTCTGCTGTATTTCCAGAATTCCCTGGCTTAGTATAGTAGGTGTTCCGTGTTTGTTAACTTAATAAATACATATATTCATGGTGTGTGGGTGGTCTGATGATGCCAGGAAGTGAGAGTGTACAGAAATTTGTGCTATCCTACCAGTCTTCTCTTGAAAGCTAAATTCTCCAGTAACCTGTACTGGCTTTCACCACAACCTTACCTACTATTTAGTCTTTAAACTACTATATTCTGGTTTCTTCCCAAACCCTGAACTGAAAATATTTGTGAGAAGGTAATCAGTAAACACAATTGACTATTCTTCTATTTCATTAATTTTGCTTTTTGACTATTTTATAATTTTCCCCCTTCTATAGTCGTTGGGTTCAATTTATTATTCTTCATTCCATCTTCATGAGACATGTGCTTAGATAATTGATTGTCAGCCTTATATCTTTCTAAGATATTCATTTGAAGTATGCATGTTTCCTTCCTCTGTTCACTGATTAGTTATACTTTTTTACACTAATCTTTAATATATATTATTCTGTAATGCCAGAACTTGATAATCAGTCACAAAATTCATTCCCACATAGCCCAGATAATAGCCTAAAAATCCTTCACACAGCATTCCAAAAAGTCTTACCAATTATTTAGGATTGGAAAGCAAAATGAAACTCATTTTCTATCTCTGGTCTAAGAGAGCATACAATCAGTAAGCCAGACGAGTGTTTCTTAAGTGTATCTCATCATAAAAATCACCCAGAGTACTTATTAAGAGTACAGATTCTTGTGCTCCACCCCAAACCTGATGAATCAGTGTCTTCATGGGAGTTCCCTGAGAATGAGTCTGTTGCATAAGGGTCCCAGGTGAGCCTTATTATGATACAGTAAGTTTGGGGAAGCCTGGGGCAGGATTACAGCATCTGAAATGGGTTGTTGAGTGACTTCGGCCACGGACTAATTAGTTGCAGCATTAACTCTGTATATCATCACAATCTGATAATACTTCCTAGGTGACACAAGTGACCCTGAAGTTGTGCCACTGTGTGCTGAACTTCCGTGGATGAAGTTTGTAAGAAATGGTGAGAACCAGCAGGGAAGCAGGAAGGAGAAAATTGAGAAAGGCTTAATATTAAAAGGTAATGTACAGAAAAGAAGATATTTGTTTGTTTTCCTTAGGCTGTGGCAGAACAAAATGTTCCTGAGAGGTAGCAAAGAATAAGAGACAGGGCAGCTTGCAGGATATTTCTCTCTTACAACTCAGAGTGTATGCAGGAACCTTCTGGTAGATGCAGCAGGACACAGTGACCTCAGATATATACAAACTCCTCAAAGTAAGTAATGTCTAACTCACAGTGAACATTCAGCTTTATATCTAGATATTTGGAAGCATTAATATTGACAGCAAACATTTTTATTTTCGTTCCAACATAGTAGCATATAACTATGACTTCACCAGTGCATTTAATTTCTAAATTTTTGGTGGACCATAATTTTAAAAATCTCTCTACTGTAGATAAAATTTCAACTTCCTTTCTGTAGCAATATTATTACAGGTGGTAACATTCTCTACATCAGAGAGCATATTTCTCTCCCAGAGTTTGAAAAGGAAAACAGGTGCAAGCTGTCTGGTATTCTATAAGCGACTGAATTATAAATTAGAGCAGTGCTTTCCAAACATGTCTACACATTGGAATTGCCTGGGAGCATCAGAAATAGTGATGCCTGTGCTTCATCCCAAGATTGGGATTTAATTGGTGTGGGGTATGGCCAAGACCTAGGAGTTTTGAAAAATTCCCAGATGATTTTAATGTGCAGGCAATTTTGGGAACCACAGAGAACTTGAGTTCTTGAGCTATGTGTTTTCAAGTCTCAAGTCTCTGGACAATGTAAATCTTAGGTTTCTGCATTAAAGTTTAAGCTACGAGGGTGTGCCACACCTATGGGGGCAAGACATGATTGTAAGAGGGTCTTTATCTAACAAATGCGATCAATGTAACCTGGTTTCTTGTACCCTCAATGAATCCCCAACAATAAAAAAAGTTTATGCCAAGAAATTGAAATCAGTTCAGTTAGATTAATCAAGTTGCAGTCTATGTGGGTAGGGCATTATTTACATAAATCCAGAGCAATAAATGGGAAAAAATAGTCAAATCAGTTATGTGCACACTCAGAGTCACACACACACACACACAAATTATCAATATTCAAAACAACCAGGATTTTCAAGTAACTTTGTCAAATTGAGTATATATTTCCAATTAGGATTGCCAGGTAAAGTACAAGAAATTCAGTTAAATTTGAATCAGATAAATAGCAAATAATTTGTAGTATAGATATGTCCCAATATTTGTACTAAAATGAAAATTTTACTAAGGGAATTTACTAAGGGAAAATTTAAATTTAAAATGTTAGTGTAAATATGTCCCAATATATGCTTACACCAAGAATTATTTGTTGTTTATCTGAAATTCAAATTTAACTGCATGTCCTGTCTTTTTATTTGCTAAATCTGACAATTCTGTGTCAATTTTAAAGGACTAGCCCCACCGCTAATTCAGCATACTTGGACAAAAATTAATCTTAGCTTCTTGCTCATTGTGTGTTCTCCTGTTTTCTGAATTACATTGCCTGGCTAACCACCTCAAGCCCCATGTGACCTTGTCTGCACTGAGGGCCAACTGTACCTTATTCTGCCTCTTCTGTCTTCTCCGGAGGCGCAGGAACTCCTTGTGTTGCCTGGAGACAAAGTTCACTGCTGCATATTCCAGCAAGGCAGCAAACACGAACAGAAGGCACACCGCCATCCAGATGTCAATCGCTTTTACATAGGAGACCTGAGAGAGAGAGAGGGGGAGAGGGAGGGAGAGAGAGAGAGAGAGACCATGAAACCATGAAAGCTTGCTGGGACACCAGATTCCTAATGGTGTGAGCAGCAAAATAACCTCATTTTCTTGCTCAAGGATTGTCTAGCCCTCGCTTAAAGAGAGTACTTAAGTAATGCATGGATTTTACTTTGATGATTTGGGGCAGAGTGGTGAAAGGCACACATCCTGCCCCCTGCACAGGGCCCTCATTCCATCTCTCTCAGTATATGCCCACTTGCTCAAGCAGCTTTATCCCTGAGACCTGCTCCAAAGATGACTTCAACAATTCCCTTAGTAAGAGTAAATTTTAAATATTCTTACCACACACAAAAGAAAATGTGTGAGATAATACACTTGTTAAATAGCTTGATTTAGCTATTCTGTAAGGTATATACATACCCATCAAGACATGTTGGGCATCATATATATATATATATATGTAAAATTTTTACTTGATTTAAAAAAATCTAAAATATCCCTTAATGAATAAAACAAAACTTTCAGGTAAAATAGATTGGATACTATTATTAAAACTGCTCACTCCCTTCTTTTCTTTCCTACATTTAAAAATCAATATGATTAAGATAATTTTGAAACTTGAATGAGAAATAACCTATGTATAGCCTTAGACCCTTCAAAAGCCAGCTTATAATTTCCTTCAGCTTACTGATTTTAACTGATGTGCAAGCATTGTTCTAAATAGTTTTACAACCAGGGGTGTCCAACCTTTTTTTTTTCCTCTGCTACGTGTTAGAAGAACAAGAGTTGTGTTGGACCACACAGTAAATATACAAATACTAACAAAAGCTTTTTAGAAAAAAAAAAAAGGTCTGTGTGTACTTTTCATGATATCCAACACCACAGAGAAGTAAAAAAGTCCTTACAAAATCAACAGGCCACAGGCTGGATACTGCTGTTTATACCCTCACAATTTAAGAGCATTGAGCTGAAGTAAAATATTAGGACACTGGTCTTGAGAAGGTATCTGGTTAAAAAGGAAACTTTTATAACACTTCAATGTCTGGTTAAGTGTTTAATAAATCCTATAATTTGACAAAGCAGATTCTGAAAGCTAATATGTTTTACTTGCAATGGAAAATGCTCTTTATTTCTGCCTATTAAATAATTATTTTTTAAAGAATAAAGGGAAAAAGTAACTGGACAAAGTTGGAAAACTAGATCCCATGCTACACATGCTACAGAGGCTGCTTATCAAACTACTATCTGAATGTATATTATCCAGTTCTCACTTTTAAATACAGTTTCCTACATTTTTTGATAGCTGTTATTAAGTGCATGTAAGCCAGTATTTTATGCATTTAATATGTATTATTTACTTATTTTTAATCTGTATAACAATTGTATTATATCCATTTTCTAATGAGAAAACTGGGTACAGAGGGGTTAAATAAGGTCACAAAAGTTATAAGTGACAGTTTAGGCACAGGGCTCATGCCTGTAGTCCTAGCATTTTGGGAGGTTAAGGCGGGAGGATTGCTTACAGCTAAGAGTTCAAGACCAGCCTTTGCAATGACAAGACCTCCTCTCTACCAATAGAAAAAGAAAAGTAGTAAGTGTTAGAGTCAAGACTGGAATTAGAACACAGTCTGACTAGTGTATTTTTTTCTAAACACACAAATACACAACTAGAATCTTACAGTTTATACTTGCATTTCCTTTTGAATTTTATTTAACTTGCTTGTAGATTATAATTTCCAATGCTTCCATGTTATTTAACTTGCTTCTAGATCGTAATTTCCAAAGCTTGCATAATGGTCTATCCCATGATTTATCATTCCACATTACAAGAACATTTAGGTTATTTTGTATCTTATTTTTTTGTGACAATAAATTTTGTTATGAACATTCTATGCCTCAAATATTTGACTATATTACTGATTATTTATTAGATCAATTTTTGGATGAGTTACAGGAGTAAATGATATGAAAATAGGCTCCTGATTTAGAAAATTGGCAGCAGCATGGAGGACATACAAGCAGAGACTCTGAAACGAGATGCCCAAGTAAGAAATGCTGCTCTACTACTGACTAACTCTACAACTCCATTAAGTTCTTTAACCTCTCTAGGCCTCCATTCCTTATCTGTAAAATAGAACAATAATAGTACCTGCTTCATAGAATCGTTATGTGGATAAAATCACTCAATATGTGTCAAGAACTTAGAATAGTGTCAAACACAGAATAAGCACTATATAAATGTTTATAATTATTT
Source organism: Galagoides demidoff (assembly GCA_963574575.1). Classification (NCBI taxonomy): domain Eukaryota; kingdom Metazoa; phylum Chordata; class Mammalia; order Primates; family Galagidae; genus Galagoides; species Galagoides demidoff. The sequence continues at coordinate 10,551 of CAUYQV010141235.1, forward strand.
GGCCATATAAGGGTGTCATTTTGTTAATGTTGAAATTTTGGAAGAGACCAAAATTAACAAGGAAAATAAAAACCATCCACAATCCTTGTATATTCCAGTTATTTTTTAAGATCACTACCTGCTTAATAGTATTTGTCTAAGAAAGTGGGTCTCAACCTTCCTAATGCGAAATGTTATTTTCATTATTAAAAAGGGACCATGACCCACAGGTTGAGAACCACTGGTCTAAGACAATCTGCACTATTTGTGTTAGTTCCACATAGGTTGTGGCAAAATGGTCCAGCACTTTGTAACCTCCAGCCCATCGAATATATCACTCTTCCTACTTAGGATGCTCTTTCCTATTATTTCTGATTAAGGGATTCCTCAGAATCCTTCAAGATTTGGCTCAGATATCACTTTTCCTGGGAAATCTCCCTAACCTTCTACCTTTCTCCCATCTGGGGCAGGGGCCACTTTTCTTTGTTCTTACCACCCTCTGTTGAACCTGTCTCTTCCTTTCTAGCCCAACTTCCTCTACCCTACCCTTACACTCTAAGCTTGGGTTTTTGTTGGACTTTTGTTTTCTGTTTATTTGTTTTGGGGATAGGCCCTGTGCAGTATTACTTTTTGTTACACCAGTACAGGACCTGGCAAATTGTGGCTAGGTAGTAGTTATGTGGGATGGATAGATGGTGGATGGATAGATGGATCAATGGTTGAATGAATGAATGAAAAAAGAAGGAAGAAAGGGAGGAGGGAGGAAGGAAATGTATAGCTATCTTCGCATTTTTGTGCTTTGATTTTAACAATTCTAAACTATATACTATTACCCCCAATTGCATATATTTGATACTTCTAAGAGAAGACAATTAGTGAGTTTTTGTTTTTTTAGCGTACTTAACATTCCTGGAATGTCTCTTACTTTAATAAACAGTGATCTGTATTGCATTTGTTCTTCTGGAGCAATCCTGTTCTCCTATAATACCAATTACAGCACTTCCAGTTATATATTATTCAGATGGCCTAAAAATGCTTTAAGACCCAGTGCTGCGTAATGAGAGGAATTTGTCAATGCCCGAGATATGTCCATACCAAGAGTTAAGTCCAATAGAGCTGACCATCATTCATCTTCTTCATGGTGTTCACAGTGTCCAGTAGTAATATACTCCAATTATTATTTGTAAGATCACTACCTGCCTTATACTATTTGTCTTAGACAATCTGAACTGCTTGTGTTAGTTCCACATATGTTGTGGTCCAGTAACTTGTATAACTTTTTCCATTTCCTTCTGGCCATCAGCAGGCCAATCATGTATTTGACTTCTTTTACAGCTGCTCATAAGTGAATCCTTTTGGTCACTTAATCATTTTAGTTTGTCTCTGAGTTTCCTTCGAATCACGAACATCTTCCCAGCATTGAAGTGCTAGCATTAAATGCATTATTCACTCGGATTTACAGGGTGTTGTGAGGTGTTTATTACATGTGATGTGAAGTCCCTTGGTGTTGGTCTCTCAGGATTGAAATGCCTTTTTGTTGCTTTTACCCAACTCTGATTCAGATTCTCTCCTTTTGGCTGCTAATCCTTAGATGTTTTTAGCTCACATCTTCCCCTGTCACATTCTTTTTATGATTCTTGGGCTTACATGATCCCTTTCTGAACTACTTTACTACAAACTTGCAGGATAGTTTTCAAAGGTAATTAAGCTCTCAAAATGCTGTTATGATTCACTGAGTTGATATCTTTTCAATCAGACTTAATTAAGAAAAACAAAAACAAACTTTGAGGGACTATTACGTGGAAGATACTGTACTTGATGCTGGTGAGAGGTGGGAGGAAGCTATACAAAGATAATTAAGAAGCACATCAATCCTTCCCAGGATCTCCCAGATTATACTTAAGGGGACCCCATTCACACTGTGCTCCAGAAAGTGTCATTCACTTAGATCAGGAAGCGGCAAATTATAGCCCATGGATTAAATCCTACTCACCACATATTTGATAAATTATATTTTATTGAAACATAGCCATACTCATTCACTTACATATTGTTTATGGCTACTTTTGCACTAAAATGGCACAGTTGAGTATATGCAACAGAAACCAAATGGCCATTTGCAGGCAACATTGCCAGCCCCTGATCTAGACTGTAGTGTTGTCTGGTTTGTCCTGGGTGTACATCTAAGTGGTTCTGCTTCATGCATATGTACTTTGTCCATCTAACTAAAGTATAGGATACTTGGAGGGATAAAGACTCAGTACATTTTTTGTACTTACTACACTGAGAATAAGTCTTTGTATATATAGTAAATGACCTGTAACTTTCTGCTAATTTTCCAAATGGTCTATAAATTTAAATTCCTTTCATAGTCACTGCTTTATATGAAGGGTCAAATACCAAATACAAAAAAAAAAAAAAAAGAAAGAAAGAGAAAAAAAAAACAACTAAAAGGAGGTCTTTTGGAAATGATAGCTGTTGATATCCAGGTTACTCTGAATTCGTTTTCACTAAGGGAAAGGAAAGTACTTTTTTTTTTTTATTGTTGGGGATTCATTGAGGGTACAAGAAACCAGGTTACATTGATTGCATGTGTTAGGTATAGTCCCTCTTACAGCTGTGCCTTGCTCCCCAAAGGTGTATCACTTATTATTTTTGTGACTTTACAACTTTT
>CAUYQV010141237.1:0-12174 GCA_963574575.1 Galagoides demidoff
TGTTGTGACCTTCAGAATAGATGGCTGTGATGTTGCATAAAAATCTCCAAAGAAGGCTCAGCGCCTGTGGCTCAATCAGCTAAGGCGCCAGCCACATACACCTAAGGTGGCGGGTTCGGGTCCCCAGCCCGGGCCCGCCAAACAACAATGATGGCTGCAACCAAAAAATGGCCGGGCACTGTGGCGGGTGCCTGTGGTCCCAGCTACTTGGGAGGCGGAGGCAGGAGACTCGCTTGAGCCCAGGAATTGGAGGTTGCTGTGAGCTGTGATGCCATGGCACTCTACCCAGGGGGACAGCTTGAGGCTCCATCTCAAAAAAAAAAAAAAATCTCCAAAGAACAGCTCCGTGGGCCCCCACGGAAGCACCCGTTAGGGTCAATGCCTCCCTGCATCCACTTATAAAGTAATAAGGAAATCCGCCCAGTACTCCTGGCTGCCACTGGAAGTCCAACCTGCACCTAGGACTTCTCGGCAGACAAGGAGGATGGCAGGTGGCACGTCTCTGGGGACAGAGGGCACATGATGTGGGCCAGGTTTGGTGGTACTGGAATGGCATGTCCGCTGGTGTGATCGGCTCCCAAGGACAAGGTCTCAGCACCACTGGGCCCCGCACAAGCACAGCAGGAGGGTGGGTGTTGGCAGCAGTGATGCCTGCCCTCTATGGGGCCTTGCTGCCCGGCGGGGTATGCCCTGCCCTGTGGCCGGTGAGCCGGGACCCCCACCTCCCTGCACCTCCTGGTTTCAGTATCAAACACTCCCTGCACAGCCCACGCAGGATCCTGACAGCAGTTTTCTTTTTCATTTTTTTTTTTTTGCATTTCTTTCATTTCTGTTGAAATGTGACACTCAAATCTGAGATGGGAGCAGAGATCAACAAACCCTGTCAGCGTTGTCAACCAGGTGTGACAGCGCCATCGTCCCAAATTGCTGCTAATCTGCCAGAGACCGCTCTCCTGCGCCCGCCATGGCGCTGTTTGCTCACATTCGGTTAACACTGTAGATTTCCCCTTCGGAGGTGTCACCGCTTGCGTGGAGTAAGTAAGAAGAGCCGTGAGCGCTGCTTCCAGCTCGGGCCTAGGGGTGGGGAGGGCTGATCAGCTATTCAGGGAGAATCATCTCACTGTGAGTGGAGGGAGCTGAGCCCTCGTACACCGCCCTCCCCATAACAACCCCCTCATTATGTTGTCACTCGCGCTTGAGTTCTCCCCCTGTGCCATTAAGAATCCGTTCTCTCTGTTAAGAAAGAGATTTCCAGATTGTGGTGCTGTTTGCTGATTTTTTTATTGTTTAAAGAATCTGTATGTGTTAAACCAAATATTAAAAAATGATCCACGTGCAGAGTAGTCACCTGTGATGAGGCACGGGCTGGGGCACAGGCGGGTTGTGGGCACAGGGTGTGGTGGCTCCAAGCCAGCGCAAGACACCTTCCCGCACCACGGGAGACAGCAGCACAGCCCTGAGGGCGTGGCGGGAGGCGAGCAGGAGGGCTGCAGTTCTGAGGGAAGCATCTTCTGCTGATGGGTGCTCTCACCAAGTGGGAGAGGCAGGAAGTTGGCCTTGAGCTCACATTGCACACATGCCCGGCCCCCTCCCTGCTGGGAAGGCAGGAGACCCAGCAGCAAGGACAGTGGCCACTGAGGACAGCACACCCGTGCAGAGAGGGGCCCTCAGGCTGAGTGCAGACCCCAGGCTTCTGCTCTGGCCTCACAGCTGCTTTTATCAGGAGAGCATCCTGGGGCAGGTGGAGCTGTGGGGCTGGCATTGTCCTTTCCCGGGGGCACAGTGTCTCCAAGCTGTCTACAACCTGCTAATTTAATAACGGACAGTTAGGGGCTTGTTCTCAATTTGCACATAAGCCTGGGCACAGAAGCCGGGGAAGTGAGGGGGTCAAAGGTACCTTTTCCACACATCCCCTCAAAATGAGCACACTGAACAGGCCTTGCTTCATCTCCAGGGAGTAGCCCCTATTGGCCCACACAGGCTCAGGTGAGGACTCAGGTCCAGGGAGTAGCCCCTGTCGGCCCACACAGGCTCCAGGTGAGGACTCAGGTCCAGGGAGTAGACCCTGTCAGCCCACGCAGGCTCAGGTGAGGACTCAGGTCCAGGGAGTAGCCCCTGTCGGCCCACACAGGCTCCCTGTGAGGACTCAGGTCCAGGGAGTAGACCCTGTAGGCCCACACAGGCTCAGGTGAGGACTCAGGTCCAGGGAGTAGCCCCTGTCAGCCCACACAGGCTCAGGTGAGGACTCAGGTCTAGGGAGTAGCCCCTGTCAGCCCACACAGGCTCCAGGTGAGGACTCAGGTCCAGGGAGCAGCCCCTGTCAGCCCACGCAGGCTCCAGGTGAGGACTCAGGTCCAGGGACTAGCCCCTGTCGGTCCACACAGGCTCAGATGAGGACTCAGGTCCAGGGAGTAGCCCTTGTTGGCCCACACAGGCTCCAGGTGAGGACTCCGGGATGTCTATTACATTGCTATAGAATTTCAGGTGGATTTGGGCCAGTTTGGACTGAATTTTCCTGGATCATGGTCACAGAGACTCCCTGTGTGTCGCAGTACTGGGGGTGACTGAAGGGACTGCTTTCAGCCTGTAGGATAAGGAGACTTCATTATACTAAAAAGTTAAGTTTTCTAAGGTTAAATTATATGTGTGTTGGTAGTTCCTATTTCCCAAATGGTCTCCAGCAGCTCCTGACCGCGCCATTAGGGGGGCCCTATACAAATGCCTGTCCTGGAAAGCTGGGAGGAGGCTGCCACTGCCCTGTTGCTCCTGCCTTCATAGAACCAGGTGGGGGTGGAGTGGGGGGGTGTCAAGGTGCAGCAGTGGCCACTGGTGCTCTTCCAGCCCTGTTCCTGTGACAAGTCACTGCACACACTGCACTAGGTATAAAGGGCACCAATGCACAAAGCAGATGTGTCCCTTTCCTCGTGGAAAGTATATCTGCTAGTGGGCACTGACAGCCAGCAGGGGAGTGTGTGTGTGTGCACATGTGTGTGCGTGTGCGTGCATGTGTGTGTGCGTGTGCGTATGTGTGTGTGTGTCTGAACACATGTCAGGACTGCTTCTGGGGCCAGTGAGAGCACCCGGGAGGCAGGCGTAGGACACTGCACTGGCAGGAAAAGCCCGGCCGCCTGGTCAGGGCATGGGAGAGCTGGAGAGCCGGGAAGGAGGCCTGGGCTTATTTTTACTGGGGCAGGGGGCCTGGGGGTCCTTGCCCAGTCCAGATCTAAGATGAGGTTCCTGGTACTGCAAAGGGAGAGGAGGGGGGTTCAGGGGTGGGCTGGGGACAGTGGCCCTGACCTGGTGCCAGGCTGGAGACTCTCAGATCTACCTTGAACAAGTGTGTGGACCTTCTGTTGGGGTACAGTGTGGACCTTCTGTTGGGGCAGAGCAATAGTGCAGCAGTATAGATTCCGATACAGCACCCCCTCAGGGTGACCCTAGGAGAGCCTGCCCTGCAGTTGTCAGGGGCAGGGTCTTCAGCAGGTATTCAGGGCGAGTACCTCGAAGTTAGAGGTAAGACTGCTGAGGTAGGTGTCAGCATGGGCAGGACTGGGCTTGGACCCCAGGCAGCTCCTCCTGCCTGTCTCACCACAAGCAGACATTCCACTTCGCAAGCCCCGGGCTTCTAGAATCATCAAGAAGAAATAACATCCTTTTTCTGGCTGAGTAATCTTCCATGGTATCCTATTAACTCATTCTTGGGTTGATGAGCATTTAGGTTGTTCCCACGTCTTGGCAATTATAGATAGGGTCTATATCTAACAAATGTAAACATAGCAACCTAATTCTCCGTACCCTCAAATTAAAAATAAAAAGAACTAACATCTGTTTGCAGGGTTGTTGTGAGGCTTGAGAATGGGCCAGGCTCATAGGAAGTCTTCAATAAGTTGTGCATTTTAACTAACAAGTTCATACTCTGAAAGGACTACCTGGGCTCTGATTTCCATTTTATTTCTTCTCTCCTGTTTTGTTATGAGTGGCCTATACATGTACGGAATTCCAAAGGTACAAAAGGCTACCCCCTAAGAGCAGGTCCTCTGTCCTGTCCCTGTGCCCCTGAGCCACTCCTTCCCAGGTGAGTGGGACTGGAAAGCTGGATGAGGCTCAGTCCACATGGAGCCCCAAACCAAGGGAGCGAAGGACCCTTCTCCCTGCAGCAGCCCTTGTTTGGCTGTGTGGATTAGCCATGAACTACCTACCTGACTCCTGATAGGTCATGTTCACTGTTTCACTCTCCTCCAGGCACTACAGTAGGTCCCTCTGAACACAGACATTTTGCACATGGGTCAGTACATGTGAAAGATATTTCCTGAAGTGTAGTCTGGGTGAAAAATAACGTGCATTTCTGATAAGTAATTGAGAAATCGCTCTCTGTACGTTACCTGTGGCTCCTGCTCCCGCCAAGCCCACGAGAGCGTCTCCTCCTGTCAACCGACTTCTTGTTTTCCCTGAGCGGGGAGCTGTGGTGTCTCACTGCGGCGTCGATCTGAGTTTCTCTTTTTATGACTAAAGTTGGCAGTTTCAAGTGTAAGAGACTATTTCATTTTCTGCAAACTCCTGCTTGTATCTCATGGCAATTTATTCTATCGGATTGCTCGTCTTTTGCTTATTAATTTGTGGAAGTTCTTTATTGACTGGACAAGTTAGCGCTTTAGAAATGAATTTGGATATTTCAACCCAGTCAGTCATTTGTCTTTCTCTTTGTCTCTATTCATTTAGTGCCTCAAAAATTTCATTTTTTTTTATGTTAGGTTAGGCAAAGACTTCTTAGGCCTTATACCAAAAGCCAATTAATTTTTAAAAATTACAGGTGTCATAAAAATGAACTCTTTCCATTAAAGGATACTGTTTATACAATAAAAAGAGAAGACATATCCTGGGAGAAAGTGTTTGTAAATCATATGTCTAATAAAAAGACTTGCATCCCAAATGCACAAAACTCAATAATAAAAGGACAAAGGACTCAATTAAAAATAGGCAAAAGATGTCAACAGACACTTCACCAAAGGATGTATAATATAGTCCAGTGAGCCTGCAGAAGACGCTCTGTCTTTACTAGGGAAGTGCAGCTCAAAACCGCAGTGGGAGGCTACTGTGCTCACCAGAGTTAAACAAACCAATGATGATAATAAGTGTGAAGGACATAAAGAAATTGGAACCCTCTTGGGCTGCTGGTGGGGATGGAAAATGGTGCAGCCACTTGGGAAAATACTTTGGAAATAGCTTTTAAAAGTTGAGTGCGAGTTATCATATGGTCCCGCCATCCCAAGCGCCCCTGAGGATGGAGTTCTTGCCAAGAGGGATGAGAGCTTCTGTCCACCCAAGACTGGTGTGTGATGTTCACAGCAGCTTTATTTTTGTAGCCTGGACTGCAAAGTGCCCAAATGTCCACTGACAGATGAATGGATAAAACAACTGGCTGGTATATCCATATTAGAGAATGTTGTTCAGGAACAAGAAGGAGCAAGCTAGTGGCACCTAGAGCAACTGGATGCACTTCTAAATAATTCTACTGAGTGCAAGAACGGTGTGTATGACTGCGTGCTTCTGTTTATAGAACATCAGACCAGAGTTTGCCTGGGAGCGGGCAGGGTGGAGCAGGGCTGGAGGGGGACGTGGGGAGAGACGCACCCTTTGTGCCCTTGGTGGTGGTAGCGGTGTTGTAAGTGTGTATGTATGAAAAACTATCAAATCATTCACTCTGTTTCTGTAAAGATCATCGAATATCAAATACAATGCAACAAAGCTTGTCGAAAAATGAAAAAAATTATGTAGTAGCAATCTTTTATTTTATAGATTATAGAGTGAGGATATTTTTTCCTCACTCTCATTATGAATAAAATTCTACCTTTTTTTCTTCTAGCATTTTTGTAGGACTATTTCTTAGGTGTGACAGCTAATATAATAGTTTCAGTTCACATGTATATGACTGGACCATCTGAAGTGTCTTTGGGTACACAGTGTAAAGTAGAAACCCAGCTTTTATTTTTCCAATTGGCCCCACATCATTCCTTGAAAACATTGATCTTCTCCACAATTATTTGAAATGTCATCTTTATCAGACAGTAAACTCTTGTGAATACCATTTAGTTCTGTTTCTAGACTTTCTTTTTTTGATCCTTTGGTCTTTTTTTATATGAATATCACATATTTTAATTACTATAGCTTTAAAAATATGTTTTAATATCTAATATGGAAGGGCTAATCATTCCTTTACTATTAATTTTCAGAAACCATTCCTACTGATTTACTTTTCCTTATGAATTTCAGGATCCATATATTTAGTTCAGAAGATCCCATTAGTGCTTTCTTGAAAGGTGGTATTTGAGTCTGTTCATTAACTGGCATACACAACCTCGGGGGCAGCTGACAGCCTGTGACCTTGACTCCTCCTACCCTGTAATCTAGTGTGCTTCCCTGTGTAAGCCTTACTTTATATCCTCCAGTGGTTTCTCTTTTCTCTTTTTCTACTGTTTTTAAGTGACACATAACAATTGTACATATATATGGGACGCAGTGTGATGTTTGATACACATGTACATTGGATAGTGATCAGTGTAATGAGCGTATCCTTTGCTGCAAACTGTTAGCAGTTGTGTGAGAACATTCAAAGTCCTCCCTTCTAGAAACACGTAGTTCATTATTGCTACATCACTGTGCTGTGTCCAGAAGAGCCCACTCAGCACTCAGCCTTCCCAGCTGGCTGGGTTTGTTCTGCTCACCCGCCTCTGCCCCAGCCGCACCCCTCTGCCCTGTATCCTGCGGGAGCTCAGTTCTCAGGAGCGCCTCCTGCCTTCCACAAGGCCTTGCTGTGTGGTGATGTGGCAGAGGGCCATAGGGTGGGGCGTGGTTGCTTGGAATGTTTTAGCCAGGACCTCAGAGCCTACCTCCTCCAGAGTTGAGGAAAGGGGAACCCTGGGCTATAGAGATGGCAGTGGGCATCCCAGCCAGTGTCCAGGGAATAGACTGGCCCGGTGTCCGGGCTGCCGAGGTGCTCTGGAAGGCGAGCTGGAAGGTGGCCTTGCTGTGGCTGAGCTGCCCCTCCCTGTTTCTTACCAACTATGCATCACATTTCTGTTTGTGACACCCTGGGTCCCATCTACACTCACTGCTCAAGAACAGCATGATGGGCGTGGTTCATGGTTCAAAAGGCAGGGGCAGGAACATCCACTGTGCTGATCAATGACAACAGCCAGACTTGCAGGAGGTCACCATTGGCCAGGCGCTCTGTGAGGCACATTCAGTGGCTCTGTGTGGCAGGTTCCATTGCTGTCCTTGTGTGTAGATGAGGAATCAGAGGCACAGGGTGCTGAAATGACCAGTATGTATGTCAGAATTGGAACCCAAGCATTTTTTCTCCAGGGTCCACTTCTCAAAATGCTTTGTGATCCATTATGACCCATTTAAAGCCAGGGAGCTCGAGGCTCTGAGGCAGACGAGTGGGTGGCAGGACCAGGAGCGTTGTCAGTGCTCAGAGGAGGCCCTTTGGGGGATCAGGGGCAGCGGCAGCCAAGGGCTCCTGCCCACATAGTATGGTGCCCGGTGTGGGCACTTCTGGGTTCAGGGCCTCCTCTGTGCTCCAAACCCTCCCCCCCTTTGCAAACTTACTTTTTAAATGGCCCCTGGAACTGACCCCGGATTGACCCTGGGATAGCTCAGATGGAGGTGAGTCAGCTGTTTCTGCAGGGGGCTCCCCTGGGTGCTGATGGCGGAGGGTGAATGTACAGGGCCGGTGGGAGGGGGCGGGGCCGGCTTCTCTCCCTCCACACTGCGTGGCCGGCCTGAGGTGGGCGGCAGCAGTGAGACAAAGAGCCCACTCGCCTTTCAGAGCTTTGCCGGTTCCTAGAAGTGGGCCTTCCTCCTGCGTATGGAAAGCCATGGAGAAGAAAGGAGAAGAAAAGCATTGGATGGGAACAAAACCAGACATTTCTAATTCTTAGAACTGCTGAAATGTTCAGAAAACCTCAGCAGGCAGAGGCCTAATTAATAAGGCGTTCACATCGCGGCTGTTCAGCGGCCACTGTGCTAATCTCACCCCACACTCTGACAGCCGGGCTGCAGAAGCTCTCACGGGGAAGGAGGAGGAAGGTGGAAGTTCATAGAGGAAGAAGAGGGGAGGAAGTGGAAGTTGACAGGGGAAGAGGAGGAAGAGAAGGAGGAAGTGGAAGTTCAGAGGTGAGGAAGGGGAGGAAGGTGGAAGTTCATAGGGAAGGAAGAGGAGGAGGGGGGTGGAAGTGCAGGGTCTGCAACCCAGCAATGGTCACTGAGAAGCGATGATCCTCCCAGACACTGGGCCTCAGCATCATAGCCAGAGAGCGTGTTATTCCTGTATTTCAGCAGCTGACAAATTGTCCTTCTGACCATGTTTACTTTTAAAACTATAGTCTCTTTCTCTCTGCCCCTTGCTCCCTGATATACACCCTTTCCATAATGTCACTGCCCCTGACCCCCAGATAAAAGGTGTGGAACTCAGCCTGTAAGTTTCTGTGTCTTGTTCCCTGACCTAGAGTTCTCCCTCACAGGTCAGAACCACAGGATGCCAGAATTTTGAGGCTGGCAGAGACCTTGAGAAATCATTAGTTCCCACCTATTGTTTCATGGAGCAGAAGGATCTGGCAAGTAGCCCAAGGCCTCACTGCGATGGTATTATTCTACTTCTCTGACTAGGGCTTGGAAGCTGCTGTTATTCCTTCCAGCCAATGAGCGCTGTAAGACGGCTGCCAGGGAGAGGGTGTGGGTGGGGAGGGCAGCCGCCTCGGTCACCATCACTGTGCCTGCCTGCTTCTATGAGCTGGTGCTCCTGTGGGAAGCCTTGATCACACCCACCCTGCATCCCCCAGGGTTGTCAGGGGTTCCTGGGAGCTGGGTAGGTGGAAACACTGCTCCAGCTGGCACATTCCAAATAAGGTCAAGGTGAGCTCACTGTTCTCTGTCTGAGGAGCACGGTGGAGTTCCCAGGGAAGCCACTTGAGTTTTGGGAGGTGGACCCCACTCTCGGGGGCGAGCCCTGGCCTGACACGCCCACGTCGGCCAAGCAGGGGGTAGGAGTAGTTCTCAACACCGCACAGTGGGAGGAACATCCCTCCCCCTGCAGCTCCCCCAGTCAGGCACTGGGGCCTTTGCTTCCGCCTGGTGCCCAAAGAGAGAAAAGCAGAGAGCAGGCCAGTTGCCAACAAGGTTCCCAGGGTCCAGCCTTTCTTCATCTCTGCCACACAGTAGCAGGGCCACTTTACTATGTGGCTGGGCCACTTAGTAAACACAGACCCTGATGAAAGCTGATTAGCAACAAAAAGGTCCGTGCAAATTTTCCGTGACATGTGATACTGCGAATAAGCAAAAAACTGGGCAGAGTCAGCAGGTGGCCTGTGGCCACAGGTTGGACATCCTTGCTTTAGGCCAGGGGTCCTCAAACTTTTTAAACAGGGGGCCAGTTCACTGTCCCTCAGACCATTAGAAGGCTGGACTGTGGACCCTGGGATAAGTCGACTGCTAAGCAGGACAGGCAGTGGTGCCAAAACACCTGGCGGGCTAGATAAATGTCCTAGGTGGGCCATATGTGGCCTGCAGGCTGTAGTTTGAGGATGCCTGCTTTAGGCCGTGGCTCACTCTGGCCTCAGAAGCCCAGTTAGGTGACATTTCCATTAACAACAAAACAACCATGGCCATTTACCATGTCTTTGTGACCTTAAAACTGGCTTTCATGACTTCTAATCAGAGTGGCCCAGGCCAGACCCCACGAGGAAACAGGCCCCACTCCCTCTGGCTGCACCACTCCACTCAGCAGTGTTTCCAGGTGGAAGCCACACCCTGTTCTCCCACAGCCTTTCTCTCAGCATCCCCCCAAAAGTCACCTTGACACTGGGCATGGTCCCTTGGGCAAGCCATGTGGTGCCCTCTGCCCACCAGCCCACTGTGTCAGGCCCTCATGGGAGGCCCTGGAGTGACAAGGCTGGTCAGGTCCTGCCTCTAGGCCCTTGGTGGGCTGGTGGAGCACAGGTGTGAGGATGCTGCAGGGGAGGGCACACCAGGACCCCCCGGGGGAAGCCTGCGCCAAGCACAGAGCAAGAGCCTCCTGCTCAGACTGGGGCCCTGCAGGGCCTGTGTCCTGGGGAGAATGCGCCCTGTCCCTCTGGTTGCCGTGATGGAGACCCAGCATTCCCTCTCACCTCACACTCTCCCAGGGGCCCAGAGATTCTGTACAACAGTGTGTGGGAATCTCACTGCATTTGACATGGGAACCTGTGTAGGAAACGCTAGTAATTTGTCCAGAACAAACCATCAAGGGACTCTGGTCTGACCACTCCACAGACTGAGCTGCCATCGATTTCTTGATACCAAGACACAGTGACCACTCTCATCTCTGGAGGTAAGAGGCACCTTCAACTTCACCCACAGATGGCACAGGGCTGGGAGTGATGCCAGAGAGAGTTGTAGTCCAGCACATCCCAGCACATCCGAGCACGTCTCAGCATGTTCCAGCATGTTCCAGCATGTCCTAGCTCATTCCAGAAGGTTCCAGCATGTCCCAGCTCATTCCAGCATCCCCTGCTGGCACAGGTCTGGGTGGCCCTAGTGGCTTTCATGGGCAGAATGTCTCCATGGAAGCGTTTGTGCACAGATGTCTGCTCCAAGACCCCTCCTTGGTCAGGCACCTCTGCCCCCAAGCTCTCTCTGCTTAATTTTCCCCTGTGGCACCTGTCACGTTCCGACAGATCACACGTGTTACTTCCTTATGGGGAAGAAAGCACATCCTGAGCACAAGACCTGAGCTCCAAAAGGCTGGTAGTTCTTTGGGTGACCCAAGGTTAGAAGAACCCCTGGCATGGGCAGGGCCACAACGGGTTGTTGATTAAAAGAAGGGCAGGAGGAGGGGACAAAGGAGGCACCTCCTGGGACAGGCCGGCTTCCCCAGGGCCATGCACAGAGCAGCTGCAGCTCAGCCCCCAGATGCCGATCCTCTTCAGGGTTTAAGTTCATCGACTATACCATGGGACTCCAGAGTGCAATTACAGTCAGAAGTGCTTTTTCACTAAGGTACATAATGATTCATGCTGAGAATGTAATTAAAATATTGTGGTAGTTTAAAAATAATACTCTATTAGGATAATACACCAAAATGGCTAATTCAGAGTGAGTGCTTCCTGCTTTGATTGCACCGCGGTTAGCATGGTATATCTAATGCTTTCATCTAAACGACGAGGTATATAAATACATCACTCGGTGTGCAGGGGATCCTGGGAGGGTGACATTTGAGACTCTCTGTGTGCTCCAGAAGTGGCTGACAGCAAAGTCTTGAGCTGACTCTGGTTTTTGAAGTCCCGGCCTCAGGCTGCTGCAAAGATCCTCTAAATATCATCTCTGGACAGTCCATGCAAAGATCAGCTGGACACCCACCTGGCAGCCTCTGCCTGTGACCTTCTGCAGATTGCACAGGTGGGTTCTGAGTTCTGAAGGGTGCATGGAGCTGGCTCTGCCAGTGGGTCCGTGGATGCACAGTGCATCAGAAGGGCAGTTGGTCCCCAGACCGCTGCCTCCCTGGGCCCAAGCAGGGCAGGTACTGACATAGGGACCTGACCTTAGCTTCTCTTACTTTTTACGGTGTCATGAAGCAATGATTCTCTAAACAGCACTGATGCTAGTGACCAGCACCTACTGAGAACTTACTCCAGCTGGGGCTTCCAGGCTGGCTGCACAGGAATCTCTAAGTGGATGTGTCCAGACACCATTGCTGTACTGTCCACAGAGCTCTGACTGGGCAGGTGGGGGTCCAGCTGTGGCTGGCTGCTGGTCAGGAGCCTCATGGGGACCTGGGCTTGTGCAATGCCGGAATATGGCTGCATGCTGAGGGCAGTGCCCAGTATTGTTGTCTCTGGGTGCTAATAAAGAATGGACAAAGAGGCTCGGCGCCTGTGGCTCAATCGGCTAAGGCGCCAGCCACATACACCTAAGGTGGCGGGTTCGAATCCCCAGCCAGGGCCCGCCAAACAACAATGACGGCTGCAATCAAAAAATGGCTGGGCATTGTGGCAGGCACCTGTGGTCCCAGCTACTTGGGAGGCGGAGGCAGGAGACTCACTTGAGCCCAGGAGTTGGAGGTTGCTATGAGCTGTGATGCCATGGCACTCTACCCAGGGAGATAGCTTGAGGCTCCGTCTCAAAAAAAAAAAAAAAAAA
>CAUYQV010141239.1:0-13389 GCA_963574575.1 Galagoides demidoff
CCTCCAACTCCTGGGCTTAAGCGAGTCTCCTGCCTCTGCCTCCCAAGTAGCTGGGACCACAGGCACCCGCCACAACACCCGGCCATTTTTTGGTTGCAGCCATCATTGTTGTTTGGTGGGCCCGGGCTGGGGATTCGAACCCGCCACCTTAGGTGTATGTGGCTGGCGCCTTAGCCAATTGAGCCACAGGCGCTGCCCCAATAGTGTATTTTTGATGTTGCTTCAATTGCCCAGGGGGGTCCTCCTCATAAAATTTTCACTCAGGCCAATTTCTTCAAGTGTTTTCCCTACACTTTCTTCTAGTATTTTTATAGTTTCATGTCTTAAGGTTAGATCTTTAATCCAGTGAGAGTCTAACTTAGTTAATGGTGAAAGGTGTGGGTCCAGTTTCAGTCTTCTACAGATTGCCATCCATTTGGCCCAGCACCATTTGTTAAATAGGGAATCTTTTCCCCACTTAATGTTTTTAATTGGCTTGTCAAAGATCAGGTAACAGTAAATAGCTCGATTCATCTGTTGATTGTCTATTCTGTTCCATACATCTACCTCTCTATTTTTGTGCCAGTACCATACTGTTTTGATCACTATGGATTTATAGTATAATCTGAGGTCTGGTAGCATGATTCCCCCTGTTTCGTTATTATTTCTGAGTAATGTCTTTGCTATTTGAGGTTTTTTCTGATTCCATATAAAATTAAGTATTATTTTTTCAAGATCTTTCAAATATGACAGTGGAACTTTAATGGGGATTGCATTAAAATTATATACTGCTTTGGGTAGTATGGACATTTTAACAATGTTGATTCTTCCCAGCCATGAGCATGGTATGTTTTTCCATTTGTTAACATTTTCATCTATTTCTTTTTTTAGAGTTTCATAGTTGTCTTTATAGAGATCTTTCATGTCCCTTGTTAGGTAAACTCTCAACTATTTCATCTTCTTTGGCACTACTGTGAACGGGATAGAGTCCTTGCCTTGTTTTTTGGCTTGGCTGCTGTTGATATATAAAGGCTACAGATTTGTGAGTATTGATTTTGTAACCTAAGACACTGCTATATTCCTTGATCACTTCTAGGAGTTTTGTAGTTGAATCCCTGGTGTTTTTCAGATATACAATCATATCATCTGTGAAGAGTGAAAGTTTAATCTTTTCTGACCCTATACGGATGCCCTTAATTGCCTTTTCTTCCCTAATTGCAATGGCTAAAGTGCCATTACATAAAGTGCAGTGGAGACAATGGGTAACCTTGTCTGGTTCCTGATCTGAGTGGAAATGATTTCAATTTAACTCCGTTTAATGCAATATTGGCTATGGGTTTGCTGTAGATGGTCCCTATCAGTTTAAGAAATGTCCCTTCTATACCAATTTTCTTAAGTGTTCTGATCATGAAGGGATGCTGATATTATCAAAAGTTTTTTCTGCATCAATTGAGAGAATCATATGGTCTTTATTTTTTATTTGTTTATGTGATGAATTATATTTATAGATTTACATATGTTAAAACATCCTTGAGATCCTGGGATAAAACCCACTTGGTTGTGGTGTATAATTTTTTGATGTGTTGCTGGATTCTGTTGGTTAGAATCTTGTTGTATATTTTCACATCAATATTCATTAGTGATATTGCTCTATAATTTTCTTTTCTTGTTGGGTCTTTTCCTGATTTGGGTATCAAGGGGATGTTTGCTTCATAGAATATGTTGGGTGGTATTCCGTCTTTTTCTATATTTTGGAAAAGGTTGAGTAGTATGGGTACTAGTTCCTCTTGAAAGGTTTGGTGGAATTCCAACGTGAAGCCATCTGGTCCTGGGCTTTTCTTTTTAGGGAGATTTTGTATAGTTGATACTATTTCAGAACTTGATATAGGCCTGTTCAACATTTCCACTTCATTCTGGCTAAGTCTTGGAAGGTGGTGTGCTTCCAAGTATTGGTCAATTTCCTTCAGATTGTCATATCTCTGAGAATAAGGTTTCTTGTAGTGTTCATTAAGGATTTTTGAATTTCTAAAGGGTCTGTTGTTATTTCATCTTTACCATTTCTGAATGATGAGATTAAAGATTTTTACTCTTTTTTTCTTGGTTGGGTTGGCTAAAGGTTTGTCTATTTTATTGACCTTTTCAAAAAACCAACTTTTTGATTTATTGATCTGTTGTATAATCCTTTTGTTTTCAATTTCATTTAATTCTGCTCTAATTTTGGTTATTTCTTTTCTTCTCTTGGGTTTGGAATTGGAATGTTCTTCCTTTTCCAGTTGCTTGAGATGTCTCATTACGTTGTTAACTTCCTCTCTTTCCGTTCTCTTGAGGAAGGCTTGCAATGCTATAAATTTCCCTCTTAGGACTGCCTTTGTGGTATCTCAGAGGTTCTGATAACTCGTGTCTTCATTATCATTTTATTCTATAAATTTGGTAATTTCTTTCTTGATCTTGTCTCTGACCCATCTATCATTCAGCGTAAGGTTATTTAGCTTCCATGTTTTTCTATGAGACTGCAGATTCCTGTTGTTACTGAGTTCAATTTTTATTCCATGATAGTCCGAGAAGATGCATGGAATAATTTCTATTCTTTTAAATTTACTGAGATTAGACTTATGATCTAAGATGTGATCTATTTTGGAGTATGTTCCATGTACTGATGAGAAAAATGTGTATTCAGTTTTGTTAGGATGAAATGTTCTGTAGATGTCTGTTAAATCCAGAAGTTGAATAGTTAAATTTAAATGTGAAAATTCTTTGCTAAGCTTCTTATTGGAGGATTTGTCCAACACTGCCAAAGGAGAGTTTAAATCTCCGAGTATGATGGAGCTGTGAGAGATCAATTTGCTCATGCCTGTTAGAGTCTCTCTTATAAATTGAGGTGCGTTCTGGTTGGGTGCATAGTTATTTGATAATTGAGATCTCGTCATGTTGAGTATTACCCTTAACAAATATAAAATGGCCATCCTTATCCTTGTTTAGTTTTGTTGGTTTAAACCCTATTGTATCTGCGAATAAATTTGCAATACCTGCTTTTTTTCTGCTTTCCATTAGCCTGGAATATAGATGACCATCCATTCACCCTGAGTCTATATTTGTCTTTTAAGGTAAGATGAGATTCTTGTATACATCAGATGTCTGGTCTGAGTTTCTGTATCCAATCAGTCAATCTGTGCCTCTTTAGAGGACAATTTAAGCCATTCACATTGATTGAAATTATTGATAAGCCTGGTAAAATTTTGGGCATCAAGTTGCTTGAAAGTTCAGTAGACATTTTCAATCCTTTCACCTGTGGAAGTTGGAATTTGATGAAAAGTTTCTGAGTGAGTTTTAATCCTTTCGCTTGTCAAGGTTGGAATTTGATGAAAAGTTTCTGAGTGAGTTTACTTTTGTGGTGGAGGATTATACCGGTCATGATGGAGGATGGGTTTGAGACTTTCCTGGAGAGCTGGTTTAATTATGGCAAATTTCTTCAACATGTGCATGTCGTTAAAGTATTTAATTTCTCCATGATAGATGAAACTCAGTTTAGCTGGATTCAGGATCCTGGGTTGAAAGTTATTTTGTTTTAGGATATTAAAAGTCAATGACCATCCTCTTCTAGCCTAAAAGGTTTCAGCATAGAGATCTGCAGTCATTCTAATATTATTCCCCTTGTAGGTTATGGTTTTCTCATGTCTGGCTGCTTTTAGAATTTTCTCTTTCATATTAACTTTAGTGAAGTTAATTATAATGCACCTGGGGGATGTCTTATTCGGGATGACTCATGCTGGGGTTCTGAAACTATGTACTATCTGAATTTCCGAATCTCTTGATTGGAACCACAGGGAAGTTCTGGAAAGTTCTCTTTCATAATTTCATGAAGAAGAGCCTCTGTGTTCTGTGAAGTGACTTCATCACCTTCAGGGATTTTTATAATGCAAATATTAGTTTTCTTCAAATTATTGCAGAGCTCTCTGAGAGAAAGATCCATTTTTGCTCTCCATTTCTTTTCAACTTTGAGTGCTTGGGCTCCTTCAAAGCTTTGTCTTCATTGTTAGAGATTTTTTCTTCTGCCTTTTCCATTCTGTTACTGAGCTATTCTACTGCATTTTTCAGATGTTTGAGGGCTGCAAACTCTTGCCTCAATGTTTCAAAATCTTTGGTCATTTTATCTTTGAAATCATTGAATTCTTGAGACATCTTTTGAATAATTTCTTATAATTCTTTTTTTTTAAATTTTGGATACATATACTGTTATTTAATTTATTTATTTATTTATTGCAATTTTTGGCCAGGGGTGGGTTTGAACCCACCACCTCCAGTATATGAGGCCGGCACCCTACATTTTGAGCCCCAGGTGCTGCCCAATATACTTATTTTAAATATCTTGAAATAAATTTCATCTATTTCTTTTTCATGTGGCTCCTAGAACACTAAAAATTACACAGGTGGCACACAATTGTGGCTCTAAGTATATCTCTATAAGTGCTTATGGATCCACTCTGACATGGAAATATGTCCATGCCATTTTTAAAACTAAGATGTAATTCACAAACCATAAAATTATAAAATTCACCCTTTTGGCCTGGCGCGGTGGCTCATGCCTATAATCCCAGCACTTGGGAGGCCGACACAGGTGGATTGCCCTGAGCTCATAGGTCTGAGACCAGCCTGAGCAAGAGCGAGACCCCATCTCCAAAAAATAGCCAGGTGTTGCTGTGGGCACCTGTAGTCCCAGCTACTTAGGAGGCTGAGGCAAGAGGCTAGCTTAAGCCCAAGAGTTTGAGGTTGCTGTGAGCTGTGAAGACCTGGCACTCTACCAAGGGGGACAAAGTGATACTTTGTCTCAAAAAATAACAACGATAATAATTCACCCTTTTGGGGTGTATGATTCAGTGGTTTTCAGTACATTCACAAAGTTTTGCAACCATCACCACTAACTCCCCAAGCAGTTCATCACCCCAAGTCTTCCCATCGGGTGGGAGAGAAAAGAGGTATGCTCATCTATTATAATAAATACTTCTGTACTGCTTCTGTGATTTAAGAAGAGAATGAGTTGAACTTCTGGCCCTAAGTAAGTCCTAGTGAAAACAACTTTTTCACAGCATCGTCTACAGACCGCCTTCAGATGGAAGGTAAAGGGTCTCATTTTAGATCTACTTTCATTTTTTGCTTTTAAAATAGAAAGTGCAGAGATGTGGTACTTTTCCTTTCTAGCTGCGGGAGGGACCGCGGCCAAAGCCTGTCGAGCAGCTCTTGGCCTTGAGCCTAGCTTGGGGGCAACAGGGCTGGGGAACTGGATGGGGGGTAGGACTGTGGTGGTATGTCCCCCAGGGCCAGCCTGGCAAGGAGCACACCTCAGCCCCACATCCAGGGGCCTGGAGGATGCTGTGGGGCCCGAGTGGGGATGGAAGGTGAGTCTGGGCCCCCAGAGATCACTGTTGCTCGAAGGAAGGAGAAGATGCGACCTGCCGCACATCTCTGAGTAACTCCAGGTGGCCTCCCCTCTAGGAAGCAGAAGATCCTTGGGGCCCCCACTCCAGGCATGAGAGGATGCTCGGGCCCAGGCTCTGGGATCAGGAAGAGTGCAATGTCATGCACCCTGCTGCGCACCAGCTCCAGCCGTTCTGCGTCCATAAGCAGCATCTTGAAGGCGGCCAATTTCTTGTAATTCTAATTACCTCCTTTCTTCTCTTCTGTTAATCTTATTTGCTAACCAAATTCTGAACTTGATTTCTGATGTCTCAGCCATCTGTTTTTGGATGGGGTATTCAATTGCATTTACCCCATTTTTTCTTGGAGGGGTTGATCTACTCTCATTATTCAAGTTGCCAGAGTTTTTCCACTGATTCTGCCCAATGCTGAATTTACACCATTTGGATTCTATTTCAGAACCGTTCAGTCAGTGGCTGCCACTGGAGAAGGTGCTGGCTTCCTCTGGTTGCCCAGAGAGGCAGAGTGTGTCTGTCCTGTAGAGCAGTCAGGGGTGTGACCTTTATTGTTCCTGGTGTTTCCACTATTGCTCTTTGCCTTGGGGTAGCACTGCTGTTGCTCTTCGCCTTGGGGTACTGCCATTGTAGTGTGGTTCCCTCTCAACTTACCTTCCTATGATAATTCTCAGGCCAGCTGTCTGGGGATGCTGGGAGCAAGCAGCTCTAGCAGGCAGTTCTGGGCCCTACTGGCCTGGGTCCTGAGAGGGGGAACTCGGAGGCCACCTGCATGTCTAGCAAGCAGTTCTACTCCCGCCTGGCCTGGGTGCTGAAAGCAGGGAACTTGCAGGCACCTGCAGAGCACACATGGGTCTAGCACACAGATCTGGGCCCATCTGGCCAGGTGCCAGGAGTGGGGAACTCGGCAGTCACCTGCAAGTATAGCAGGCAGTTCTGGGCCCGCCCAACGTGGGTGCCAGGAGTGGGAAACTCAGTGACTGCCCGCAGGGCACGTGGGGGTGTAGCAAGCAGTTCTGGGCCCACCTGACCCAGGTGCCAGGAGTGGGAACTTGGCGGCTGCCTGCAGGCACACACAGGTGTAGCAAGCAGTTCTGGGCCTGCCTGGACTGTGTGTTGGGAGCCAGGAACTTAGCAGTCACCCCCAGGTCTAGCAGGCAGTTCTGGGCCCACCCGACCCAGGTGCCAGGAGCGGGGAACTCAGTGGCTGCCTGCTGGTCTAGCAAGCAGTTCTAAAGGCCCGCCTGGCCTGGGTGCCAGGAGTGGGGAACTTGGGGGCCACCCATGGGTCCAGCAAGCAGTTCTGGGCCCACCTGACCTGGGTGCAGGGAGTGGGAAACTTGGCAGCTGCCTGCTGGGCGCGCATGGGTCTAGCAAGCAGTTTTAGGCCCACCTGGCCTGGGAGCCGGGATTCTGTGGCCTCCTGCAGGACTTGCATGCTCTTGCAGGTCTCAGGCTGTGGGAGTGGTGGATCACTGGTGCCCGGGGAATGCATGTGGCTCTAATAGGTCTCTGGTTGCAGAGCCAGGATTGGGTGCTTGGTCCTGCAGGGGTGGGGGATGGTGCTGTTGCACTGGAAGTTCAAAATGGCAGTAAAAAATGTTTGTTCTAGGGGAGTAGACCTCCCTTCCTGTAGCTCTCACACGTGGGGTGAGATAATAGGTCCTCAGTTCACCGTTCACCTGTAGAAAACTTACAGGAACAGACAAAGAGAAAACAAAGAGAGAAACACAACTTTCTTGGGGCAGGGGGCAGAGACTTTTCCTTTGGGGTGTATTATGTACCTGGAGACTGCTTTCTTGGAATCTCAGCAGAGGTGCTTGCAGATATCACTCTTCTCTCTTGGCTGGGCTCCCAATCTTCAACATTATTGGGTATTTTCTGGACATTATCCTTCCCTCTGGATGGGAGCTTCTGTCAGAGGCTGGCGCCTGTCAGACCATCTTGCCCCTCCACATCTGACCCATTCAATTCTTAATTTTAGCAGTTATAATTGTTAGCTTTAGAATATCTACTGATTCTTTTAAAATCAGTTTCCTAATCTTCTACTGAAATCTTCCATCTTGTCATCTGCATATAAATTATAGTTGTTTTAAAGTTCATATTTGAAAATGTTAGTATCTGGATTGCTTGTGGGTCTGTTTCTCTTTGCTGCTTTTTTTACCTCTAGGTTTTTTGGTCAAAAATTTGTTTTCTTTTCAAATTACTGTTTAGTTTTGATTGGGTTCTGGGAATTATATGTAGAAAATTGTAGAAATTATTTCAGGGAGAATTTACTGTTCCTTCTGTCAGTCACTTAAGCTAGGGACTTAGCTTCATTAGCTTGATTTGATTAAATATTGAGCTGATTGCAAACTGGGCTCCAGTCCTTTTTGGGTGTTTACTTCTAGTTTATCCCAATTTCTGAGGGGAAACCATTTGGGGTTCCCACCCAAAAGCCTAGGGTATTTGCCAGAGTCTCTTCTCCTCTGTAGGCTCTGAAGTCCTGTCCCCAGTCATGTGAATCTACTGATTCACAGAGGCCCAGTCTCTTAGCCACCACTTCCTGTTTGGCTTCCCGGCCTCTTGGCTGTCATTTGCAAATTGGCACAGACCTTGACAAGAGCAATTTCAAACTTTGGGCTTCCTTTTCTGGGTTCTCTTCTTCTAAATCTTGGCCAACTTCTTGCTGCTTTTGTAGCATTCCAAAAACTTTTTAAAAATATTTATTTTCTGGGTTTTCTAGATGTTCTGAGTGGGAGAGTAACTACCTCACCTGTAGCAGAAGTACAACTCTGAACATTTACATAATAATTCAAATTACATAATAATTTCCAAGGCCGAGCACTGTGGCTAATGCCTGTAATCATAGCACTCCGGGAGACCAAGGTGGGTGGATTGCTTGAACTCAGGAGTTCAAGACCAGCCTGAACAAGATTGAGATCCCATCTCTACTAAAAATAGAAAAATAAGCCTGGGTGTTGTGGTGGGTTCCTGTAGTCTCAACTACTCAGGAGGCTAAGGCAGGAGGATTACTTGGGCAAAAGAGATTGCAGTTGCTTTGAACTATGACGTTATGACACGCTACCCAGGGTGACAGAGTGAGACCATGTCTCTGAAAAAATTTATTTTTTCAAATCATACTTCATTTATTTATCCGTACGTCTTTATTCATTCATGTTAGGCCTATAACTGCAGTTCCTTCATTTTCATTTCAATATAAAGTTGCATTAAATTACTGTATCATGTTAATTTCCTATTCTACTACTGATTTATTCTCATACATAGATGCACATGCTCATCAGAGTGGAACTCTTGAGTCCATCCCATGAGGAGCTGCAGGGCCTTGACTGACTCAGTCTCATGGGGTCTTGTCCCATGCAGAGGGGACCCCAGCATTGCAGACTGAGGCTCTACTGAGCTCTTCTGAGGTGCCCACCTCCCTTAGCCTGGAAGGCGAGGTCCTCTGACCCCTACTGTCCCCACAGATGCCCTTCAGACTCACCCTGTGAGATAAGGCTGTGGGACACTTATCTCCTAGTAGGCAAGTACCTGCTCCTGACCATAGCACATGCGGTGTTCAGATTTCACAACAGCAAGTTATCCTGTGCCTGAGGGTGCCCAAGGGGACATGCTGGAGAGATCCCAGACAGCCCCTGGGTAGTGCTCGTGCTGTCCACCTGGCCATCTGCTCTAGCCCCCCTGCTCAGGGAGGGAGGAAGGGTGGACCAGGTGAGGTGTGGTGGGCTGGGCAGAGCACCAGGAATGTGACTTATCTTCCAACTCTCTTTTGGTAAGTACAGAAGATAGTAATTTTAGTGCAGTTGAGTTATTTGTGTTTACTTTTATGGCTTATTTAAAAAAAATGAAGTCATGAAGATATTTTCCTATATTGCTTAAAGTGTTAGTTTTTTGATTTTCATATTTAAATCTAAATCTACTCAGTAACAAAGACTTAGGGGTTCAATATCATTTTTCTATATGGCATTTTTTTGTATGGATGGTCAATTGTTCCAGTTATTGAAAGTTTGCCTTTTCCACACTGATTGGCACTGTGGCCCCTGTCATCTACCATATCACACTGTGCTTCTTCCTGGGGACTTAGAAATAAGTCTTTGTCTATTTGTTTCTTTTTTTGAGATGACTCTGTCACCACTAGAAGAGTGCTGTGGCATCATAGCCTACAGTAAACTCAAACTTCTAGGCTTAAGCAATGCTCTTGCCTCAGCCTCACGAGTAACTGGGACTATAGCTATTTAGCACCTGCCTCAACACCTGGCTAATTTTTCTATTTTGAGTAGAGACGGCATCTTGCTCTTGCTCAGGTTGGTCTCTAATTCCTGAGCTCAAGGGATTCTCCTGCCTTGGCCTTCCAGAGTGCTAGGATCACAGGTGTGAGCCACCGTACGGGGTCATAAGTCTTGAGACTTACAGGACAAGTTCACCTACTTTCTCTTCTTCATAGTGTTTTAGCTATTTTGGGTTCTTTACACTTCCATATACATTTTAGAATTAGCTCACTAAGTTCCACCAAAAAGATCAAAGCAAACCAAAACCAAAACCAAAATAGACTTGTTTGTTTTTTATTATTGGTAATTTAATTAAATCACCCTTTCAAAATATTGATATTTTAAATGCATAACTATTCCTATTTCTCCACCATGTAGGTCTTCTTTACTATCTTTCAATAAAGTTGTATAATTTTTTCACATTGAAGTCTTAGATATATTTGGTTAGATTTATTCCTAGCTATTGCGTATTTTTATAATTCTATTGTAAATGACATCTTTAACATGTCTTATGTTCTGTTTTTGCTGATATAAAGGTATAATTGAATTTTGTACACTGATTTTATATCCTTTGCAACCCTTATAATCCACCCCCTACCCC
The DNA here is from genome assembly GCA_963574575.1 of Galagoides demidoff. Lineage (NCBI taxonomy): Eukaryota > Metazoa > Chordata > Mammalia > Primates > Galagidae > Galagoides > Galagoides demidoff. The sequence goes on from CAUYQV010141239.1 coordinate 10,275, forward strand.
CATACAATGCTGAATAAAAGCATTTTTGTTTTATTTCTGATGTCAAGGGGAATTTTGTCTCTCTGTGTTGCCTAAGCTGGATTTAAACTCCAGGGTCCAAAGCCATTTCCCCCACTGTGGCTGAGACTATAGGACAAAGGGAAAATTTTAAGATTGAGGAAGTTCTCTTCTATTCTAGGGTTATTAAATCAGGAATATATGTTTAATGTTTTATCAAACTAGTTTTCCTAATTCTATTGAGATTTGTATCCTCTAATCTGTTAATGTGGTGAATTATATTAATTGATTTTCTAAAGTTAAACCAACTTTGAACTTCTGAAGTATCTCCAATTTCTGAAGTACGAAGTAAATTTTCTAATTATTTGCATAGAATTTTGCATCTACATTCACAAGTAAGATTGCTTATAATTTTCCTGTTTTATAGAAAAAGTCCTCATTAGAGTATATCAGCTTCATAAAATAAGCTGGGGACTGTCCTGTTTTCTTAGCCTCTGGAAAAGGATGTGTAAGATTATGTCTTTTTTGAATGTTTGGCAGACACCCTGGTCAAGGAGAGAGTCTTTAATACTTTTTTCACTTAGTGTCATGGCTCACGTTTCCTTCGTGGCATGTGTCACTATTATTGATGGATAATCTGCCATCTTATGAATGGAACAGATTTTGTTGATTCATTATCTGTCCAGTGAATGGGCCTTTGGGCTTTCCCATTTTTTATCTGTTATCAATGATCTGTGTATTATGTCGACATAGGTCTTCATTTCCCTTGGGAATACATCTAAGTGTGGAATTGAGGGATCATATTTTAACTCTATGTTGAAACTTTTGAGGAACTGCCACACTCTTTTCCAAAGAGGCTGCATCATTTTACAATTCCACTAGCAGTATATGAATATTCTGATTTTTCCACATCCTCCCCTACACTTATTATTGTGTATTTGATTATAGCTATACTAATGAATGAGGCACGCTATCTCATTGTGGTTCTGATTTGCTTTTTCTGATGACTGAAATACCCTTTTCATCCCAGTGAATAAGAGCTGGGAGATTTAAAGGATAGGAAACAATCTTCAAATGGTGCATTTGGGGTCTACTCCTTGTGCCTTCAGAGTCTTCCTGGCACGGGCACAGTGAAGGTCTGAAGTTTACTCCTTTCCTTCAGCCCCTATCCTCTCATCAATTTAGGTTCTAGGTCATTGTTTAGGGTTAAATACACAGATGGGTCACATTTCATTGCATCCCTCAAACCATGCCCAAAGTTATGAAAATGAAAAGGATAAGAAGAGAGTCTGGTATGTTAGGGACCCCATAAATCTGTGACTCAATTTGAAAAAATAGGTGCAGTCCTATATTATTGCAGAAATCTTGCTCAAAAACCCCTCTTCATGGTCACTGGTAAGTACCGAAAATTCTTCTTAAATTTGTGTAGACAGGGATCAGCAAGCCTTTTTTGTAAAAAGCTGGTTAGTATGTATTTTTGTTTTTGTGAAGAGTTGATGTGTCCTGGAGTTTGTGTTTCAGCTACTCAGCCCTGCAGTTTCCCTGCACAAGCAGCCATGGACAACACATAAACACATGGGTGCGGTTGCGTTCCAATAAAACTTTATTTACAAAAAACAGATGTTGGGCTGGATTTGGCCCACAGGCTCTAGTTTGCTGATGCCTGGTGTGGAAGAAAGGGAAGACTCTTGGGAAAATTCATCTCCATAGTAACTTGAAAATGGATGAGAAAGGATGCTCCTTATTTTTCCTACACAAACGTTTTACAACTGAACTTGGCTTCTCACTATCTTGGGTGGGTCAACTGATTGATTTTACAGAGATTATTTGTCTCTTTCCTTCTTTTTGTTTAATTTAATTTTTTTTTTTATTTCTAGGACAGTATCTTTGAGGTATTTAAAATTAGATTAGAGAGAATTTCAGAGCCATCTTTAGGAACAACTTATTCTCATTTTAAAAAAAGTTTGATCACAGAAATACTTATTTAATTATTCTATTAATTGCATCATTTATTTTCCATCAGTTTAAACTTTTTCATGTGCTTCTCTTATTTCTATTATAGTTAAAGTGCTTATAAAATGATCCTAGCTAGGCAGACAACTAGGGAAAATTTTTTTTATATCCCATTTCTAAGTGTAAATTAGTACAGCTGTTGTCTTTTGTTTTTCTTTTGAGACAGGGTCTCACTCTATTGCGGGTTAGAGGGCAGGGGTGTTATCATAGCTCACAACAACCTCAAACTCCTGGGCTCAAGCAATCGTCTGCCTCAGCCTCCTTTTGTAGCTGGGACCACAATGCCCCAAAGGCATGCACAACAATGCCCAGCCAACTTTTCTATTTTTTGGAGAGAAGGAGTCTAGCTTTTGCTCACGCTGGTCTCCAACTTCTGACCTCAAGTGATCCTCCCACCTCAGCCTCCCTGAGTGCTAGGATTACAGACATGAGCCACCACACCCAGCCAGCTGTTGTTTTTCAAAAAACACTTAGCAGCTGACTGAATCAGACTTTAGACTAAAGCAGAAGCATGAAGGGAACAACCTTTTGGTTTGAGCTGTTAGGCTGGGGCATGGTCTGAAGAAATGCTGACCTGCCTCTGTGATCTACTTTGGGACCCTTCCTAGCTATGGAACACAATAAATTCCCCGGGGCTTAAGCTGGTCAAGACGTATTTCTGTCACTTGCAGTTTAAAGAGACTTTCCTATTGGAGTTGGGATTTGAAGGGTGACGGCTGGGTACCAGGGGGCAGGAAGGGACTGGGAAGGGCACAGGGTTTAGAACATGAGAAAATTGTATATTTCAGGAGGGCAAGGCCTTTATTGTTGCTAGAAACTAAATTAGAAAAGGATAGAGGTAGAAGAGGCTCTACACACAGGCAAACCACAAAGGGTCTTACATGCCCTGTGAGGTGTTTCGGTTTTATCTGTAGGCTATGTGGAGCTATTAAAGAACATCAAGCAGGCTCAGCGTCTGTGGCTCAATCGGCTAAGGCGCCAGCCACGTACACCTAAGGTGGCGGGTTCGAATCCCCAGCCCGGGCCCGCCAAACAACAATGATGGCTGCAACCAAAAAATGGCTGGGCATTGTGGCGGGCGCCTGTGGTCCCAGCTACTTGGGAG
>CAUYQV010141242.1:0-23961 GCA_963574575.1 Galagoides demidoff
AGGCAGGTGGGTTGCTTGAGCTCAGGAGTTTAAGACCAGCCTGAGCAAGAGCGAGACCCTGTCTCTACTAAAAATAGAAAAAAACTAGATGGGCGCTGTGGTGGGCGCTTGTAGTCCCAGCCACTCGGGAGGCTGAGGCAAGAGGATGGCTTGAGCCCATTAGTTTGAGGTTGCTGTGAGCTGTGACACCACAGCACACTACCAAGGTAAACAGAGTGAGATTCTGTTTCAAAAAAAAAAAAAAGTCCCTCTTTTTTCATCCTCTCCTTTAAACCCTCCTTCCATTTTCCTGTTCATCTCTGTTAGGTCTCTTCCCTTCCTCGCCACACACTCTCCTCTCTCTCCATTTCCCTTTCTTACTTTGTCAGGGGGGCAGTGATACTGGCCTGCCCCTCTGTCTGTCTGGCTTGTGGTGTTGTGAAGCTGGGGCTCCTCCCTGCCTCGGGGCCTCTGCTTCCTGCGGTCCCCTGCTAAACAGCATGAGGAGGTCCCTGAGTGGACCTTGGCTCCCACGTTCACAGCGCTGAGAGAGGCCAAAGGACCCCACTGCCAGGGAGGGGTCGTCTTGAGGAGCATGTCCCGGGTGGGGCCTGCTCGCAGTGTGAAGGCCGGGTCCACACAGAGCAAACTGCCCTTCGTCAGCCCCTCCTCTCTCCTCCTACCCCTGTGGGGAGACGCCCCATGGAGCTGTCCAGTGGTGACAGCAAATTTTGTCCGACCAGCTGCTGTGGTCACACCTGTCAGGGCTCAGGAACTCTGGGCTGGCTGGTTGTGATATTGATTGGGGAGCCTCCACAAGCCCCTTGTCTTGGCTTTGCTAAGGCAACACAAAGAATATTTGAGGCTGCCCCCACACACCCACACCCCCACACACTCTGCAGTGACCCCTGGATGCTCTTGCTTACCCTCCTAGGGAATGGACTGGGCATGTGCCCAGGGATTTCCTCCATCAGAATGTTTGGCTGAGGTGAGGCTGTGGTCCGGGTGTCCCTCTTCTATGTGTCCCATGATGCCTAAGTCTCAGCGGAGATAGTCTTGAGATGTCTGCTTCTTGGGTTAGGCACATATTAATAAGCCAGGAAAATATGAGTGCTTAGGGAGCCCATTAGGCTGGACACACAGTGGCAAGGTCTGCTGCCGTGAGCAGCACTCCTAGGGTTGGCCTGAACCTATATCCAGTGCTTTCTCCGTGCACAGATCATGACATGACTCTTGGTATCAGAGTTGGGAGAGAGATTGTGACTGAGAAGTTCAGGAAAGCTTCTGGGAGAGGGTGGTGTCTGAGCCACACCCTGGAGGATAGTTTTGCTTTGGCACAGAGCGATGGAGAGGGGAACAATGAAGGTCTCTCGGAGGTTACTCTAGACCTAATCAGTAGATACCAGCCTTTGCTTTCAGAAAGTCCTGGTGGGTAGAGAAATTCTGGCCCATGAAATTAATAGATGTGTAGTCTGAAGTAGGGTGAAGTACAAAGGCGCTTTCTGAACTTGTCACTTAAAGGTTGGCATCTGTGGGTGCTCACTGCTCCTTGGTGGTGATGTGGCTTGTGCACAGCCCTCTGTGCTTCCAGCTGCTTCCAGTCCTTGAAGACACAGCCTTGGAGCTGGCATGTGCCTGCAGAGCTGGTCTGGAGCACTCTGAGTGCTGCAGCAGACAGAGAGTCAAGGGCTCTCTGTCACTTGACTTACAGCAGATCCATACCTCTTCCCTTTGACTGAGGCACATGGAGATGCCGTGAGAAGGGATGGAGGTTTATAGGGAACAGTTGGATGTCGGCACGACACTTTCGCAGGGTAGTTTTCCAAATCTGTTTGCATCCTGGTCCAGAGAAGCCCAGAATGAAAAATCCTGAAATGAGGGTTGTCTGTTCTCAGAGTCGGTAACCAAGTTTCTCCTTCTTATTCCCCATCACTATCAAGTGTGAAACTTTTACAAACAAAACAAAACAAAAACAAAAACAAAAAAACCCCAAAACCAGAAATATCACTCCTGAAAGAGTCTCCAGGGAATCAGTTTCACAAATTGCTTGAGCTGGAAGAGGGAGACTTTCGAGAACATTCTCTAGTTATACTGTACTTCCAATTTCACGTGGCGAAACAGAAAACAACATCACATGGTATTTTCGACTCAGGACAGTTTAGAAAACAGAGATTTTCTAACACCTAACTCTGTCTTTCTCATTGCCTCTCTAGTTTTTATTAGAATTACCTGAGAGGAAACTTTCTGTAGTTACGAAACTCATGGGCTTCAGTCAGTCCAGGTTTTTGCTGCTGTGTGGTTTGGAGCAAGTTGTCTTTGAGAGTGTTTCATCTTTTCAATGGATATAACCCTTATCTCCCACCCTTATCTCCCTGATATTATATCAGGTCTAAAGGAGGTCTTTACGCATGTAAAGCACTTAGCACAGAGCCTGTACATACATTAGTATTTACTCAATAGCCTTTTCCTCGTATTCTTAAATTCTCAGGGTAGTTTTCCAAATCTGTTTGCATCCTGGTTCAGAGAAGACCAGAATGAAAAATCTGGGTACCTGTTGCTCAAGAATTCAAATCAATGTACCTGTCGCTCAAGAATTCTGTTGTAACCTAACATTGTTTCATCACTATGTTTGCAATGATCACTTTGTTGTTACCTCAGCTTCCTTTCTATCCCATCAAGGCCTGCCCTTGTCCCCAGCCTGCCTGCTCTACTTTGCTGGTTTTCTCAGGTTCCGGCAGGGGTCTCCTTCACATGTGATTGGTTAGTCCAGCAGTTCTCAACCTGTGGGTTGCAACCCACAGGAACTGTATTAAAGGGCGGTGGCATTAGGAAGGTTGAGAACTACTGGGTTAGTCAAAACTTCTTGCAATCTCTTCCCATCTGCACCATTTTATGAAAAAATACTTTCAAGTTTCTGGTCCATTGATGACAATGTTCTTTATTATTCCAGCTATTATAGATGATTACTCAATGTTTATGTACATTTTTAGGATTTTTATGAAGTTAGATGTAAGGTGCACTAGAGTGTAGGCTCCAAAGCAGATCTTGCCAAGGATACCTTGGCAGAGTCCTTGCCCCTGGCACACAGGCAGGACCAGGGGGGTGGCATTTGAGTTTAAGCTTCTTACAACTGTGATTCCAACAGGAACCCCACTCACTCAGGGTGGCATGTCCTCCTCTGGCTCACCCCCTTATGAAGTTCCCAATGACCTTGGCATGCACAGGGGCTGTCATGTTTTGGTAACATGTATGTCCTAATTCCTTGGTCAGTCAGCCTTTGTATACCTCAGACCAAGGTTGAGTTTTAGCTAGAATTATTACTAGACTCTCAAGAGTTAGGAAATCAGAATGAGGATGCAAGTCCCCAGAGTTGTGCCTTTAGATAAATTCCTTATCTAAGGAAGGCACAATTTGGCCACATGAAGAAAGAAGGGTCAGAAAAAACAATAATACTTTTAAAGAGTCAAACTCCTGGTGACCCTTGGTGTTTTTTCCAAACCATAGCAATGGCCGTTGCTGAGAAAGTGAGTAGTGATAAGGTGCTGAGGAAGGTAGCTGAGGTCCCTGCTTCCCTGGTCAATGACCCACTCATGGTATAATTTTGAGTAAACCTCTTTCTCTGAGCACTGGGATGGCTCCTGCCCTAGCCTGCTGCACCTGCTTCCTAATGGGAACCACTGGTATCTCAGAGCATCAGTACTGAGTCCAACATGTCAGTAGACCCAGGACTCCTGCCAAGTAAGCAGGACTGTGGAGATGGGGAAAGGGAGGAGGGGAGGTTAGAGAGTAAATCTTAAACTAGGCAAAGAGAGAAAGACTACCCAAATAAGATGAGCAGTTGGGAAACCTTGAGTTCAACTTTTTAATCCCTGTTAAGGATTACCCATTATGCCTGCTCTCGCCCTGCCTTCATAGCCCTGTGTCTATGGCAGACTGATGGGTGATGAGCTCTTTGCTGATGCTGTTAGGTAGGGATAATAGGAAAGGGAACAGATGCTTTGTCTAGGGGTGTCCATTGAGAGGGAGGGGACTTTGTGTACTAGGAGATGCTTCGTGTACTCGGATGAACAAATTGACCAAAGGGGTCTCCCAAGGAAGAACAAATGACATGTCAAAGGGATCCCTAAGGTTTGACCAGATGTTTGGGTGGCAATGAGGGTCTCCAAAGACTGACCAATCAGAAAGAGGTAGAAAAACTACAAAATGGAGATTTTTGTCGAAGCTTCCATAGAAGGTCTTTGGAGCCTATGGAAGTAACGGTCTTTAAATGACCTCTTCTCATTAACACAATAAAAATCACACCTACCCATGTCATGGTAGTTTATAAATATCATGGCAACCCTTGGAAACTGCCTTACGAGGATAGAAAAGGGAAGGGTTCCAAATTCCAGGAATTCTCCACCCCTTTCCAAGAAAAACCATAAAAATTCCCCCCCTTAATATAAAGTTATGGAATCAGCATAAAAGGAGAAACCTTGTTAAACTCAGGGTCTCTTCTACTCATGGGGGCTGACTCATTACTTCTTTAGAATGTAGCGTGCTTTAATAAAACTTTGGCAGTTAGCCTGTTCGCACCTGCTTGCTCTGTTCATTTATTCCATCTACGAGGTATCGGTAACCATTTTTCACTATGTGGGAACATGGGGACCTGACATCTGGTCCTCAACACCTAACAATACCAAAGGTCTCAAAACACCTTGGCATCTTAGTCTGATGTTGCCACATTCCAGGTGCAGCCCACTGTGTGAACAAGACTCCACATGGTACAGGCTTGTCTGCCCAACCCACCAAGCCCAGCAGGGTGTGTCCCCCATCCTTTCCTCTCCGTGACTTTGTGTCTTCACCTTTTATCCTTTTTCTATCCCCCACCTCCATCCTTTCTCTCTTCACCATCTCTCCATATCTCCCTTTCCTTTTCTTCATTTGCCTTTTCAATGTCACTGTCTCATGCTATCTTCCCCTAAAAATATTTCCTTCTGGACTTTCCTGGTTCTTTCTCTTTGTTCCTATCTCTCCTCCTCTCTCTCTTCTATCCTCTATCTCAGCGGCTCTTGTTTCTTATCTAACTCTAAGCTAATCTTTGCTACTTTCTATGTCTCTATTTTTTCCTACCTATCTCTGTTTCTCTTTTCTCTCTCTTTGTTAACCTCTTGCTTTCCTTCTTCTTTTCTTAAAAGAACACTGTGATATGAAATACAGACATATATACAAGGAAGCGCACAGATAATTAACGCAGAGTTTAGCAAATAAATACAAGTCGAGCACCTATGTAACTTCTGCAAAGGGAAATATGATAGAATCTCACCTGGACCTCAGATGCCTACTGTGTGTACCATCCTGACCACAAGCTCTCCATCCTCATGAGCCTCATTTTCGTGGCTGTTATTTCCTTGTTTTATTATTTGACCACCTTTGTATGCATTCTACACACTATAGTTTGTTTATTTGTCTGTTTTGTATGTACATGGAATCATCCTGTATGTATTTTTCGTGTCTTGCTTCTGTCACTAAACAATGTTTGTAAGAGTCATCTATGGTGTATCTTATGGTCACAGTTCCTTCATTTTCATTGCTGCCTAATACGTGTACTCATTGTATGAACATACTGAAATTTACCCCATCTATTGAGGAGCTGATTGTGGTTATCAAAATTCCCACCCTGTTTCCTCTGCTAGCTCCACCCCCCTTCTAGCAATTTGAATGTTTAGCACCTGGGAGTTCAATTCTCAGCCTTTTCTTTTGCCCTCACTCCTTACGTGTATTAATATATTTTATTAGAGCTCATATGTTATAATATTAATTCTATTATAAAGAACTGGATTTTCTGCCCCCTTGTGTTTTAAAACAATCATAACAACATCATCATTTGTATTTTTTCTTTCTTCTTACGGACAAGCAACCCCCAAACCAGCTTTATTTTACTTTTACTATGCCTACTTGCTCAAATTACACCTAAGGGTTTAGGACCACACCTCTCAGCTGCAATGGACTGTTCAGAAGGAAAGGCTTTATTTATTTTTATTGTTTTAGAGACAGGGTCTTGCTGCTGCCAACCAGCCTGAAGTGCAGTAGCATGATCATAATTCACTGTAGCCTGAACTCCTGGGCTCAAATAATATTGTCCCCCCAAGTAGCTGGGACAATAGGCCCATACCTCTGTGTCCGGCTAGTTTTCACCCTTTTTTTTTTTTTTTAATAGAGAAAGATCTTTCTTTTTTTCTTTTGCAGTTTTTGGCCGGGGCTGGGTTTGAACCCGCCATCTCCGGCATATGAGGCCAGCATCCTACTCCTTTGAGCTACAGGAGCCGCCCCGAGAGACAGGTCTTTCTATGTTGCTCAGATTGGTCTTGAACTTCTGGGTTTAAGTGACCCTCCCCAAATGCTAGGATTATAGGCATGAACCACCATGTCCAGCCATGGAGAGGCCTTTGCTATCAGCACCAAGCTCAGCTCTGTCTTACTCTGCTGAGGTTTGAATCATCAGAACAGAAAGGAATTCGGTAAGCTCAGATTTACCAGGATACAGTCTGGAGGGGCTCAGGTACCTAACAGAATGTTTTTCAAAAAGAAATATTTTACAGTATCATTAATTCAGATGCCATGTCCTAGTCTGAAAGCAGGCTAGGAAAATTCATTTTAATGAATTTTTATTCCTCAGATGTTTCTGAGCACCAGACATTATTCTTAGTATTAGAATTCAAAACAAAGCAAGTATAATAAGCAAATAACTACTGCGCTATACTGCCAATTAGTGATAAGTCTAGACACAAAACAAATGGTAAAGAAATAGAAGGTAATGGGGTAGTTCATGGGAAATCACTCAGAGAGGTGACATGGGATATTTCAAATGAAGTAATAAGACATTGGGAGGTCTAGGGGGAGAGTTTAGGTACAAAGAATTTCAATGGAGCTTGTTATGTTTGAAGAACAGCAGAAAGGTCAGTATGTTGAGAGTAGAGTGAGGGAGCCTGAGAGTAGAGAGAGATGAGAAGGAGACATATATGGGGCCTTGTAGGTATGGTGAGAAAATTGGATTTTACTCTGAGAGTGATGGGAAATCCATTGGGGAATTGGAGCAGGGGCATAGTATGATATAATTTACATTTGGAAGTTATCACTCTGGCTGCGGGGTAGAAAACTGATTCTAGGGGGACAAGAGTAGAAGCAGGATGGTAACACGGAAAACTATTTAAAAAGTACTGGCAAGAAATGAGATATCTTTGAACTGAGTGAAATGATGGAGACTGTGAAAAGTGGTCCCATGCAAGGTGTGTTCTGAAGACATGCTGATGTGCTGGGTATGGGGAGTGAGTGAGATGGAAATCCAGGCGACTCATGGATTTGGTCTCAGCTTGTAGTGGAGGAGGGTGGAGTTTAGAGTAGGCAGAAAGGGCATGTCTTGAGTTCATTGGGTGCATTAACTTCAAGATGCCTAAAACACATCTAAGTAGCCATGTCTAGTAGGTAGATGGTACCCAAATCTTAAGCTTAGGAGAGAGATTAGGGCTAGAGTTACAGGCCACCACTGAATAAATGAAACTGAACAGGATGATGTAAGGAGTGAGGGCAGAAGAAAAGGCCAAGAATTGGATTCCTGGGGACTCAATATTCAGATTTCTAGAACAGGGTATGGGACTAGCAGAGGAAATGAGGTGGGAATAACAAGGTTCAGGGAAACCACATAATCTTTGCGTTTTGAAAACCAATTTCGAAAGTTAGTTAAAGAAGGAAACTAATAATCTACAACAGCAACAAAAATGCTACTATGAGGTCAATAGGATGGGAACTGAGAATTTACAGCTGTATTTGCCAAGATAGAAGTCATTGGTGACTGTGGCAAGAATGATCTCAGTGGGTAATGGGGTGGGAAGCTTGGTTAGGAAGGACTGGGTTAAGACCAGCAAGGGGTTGTGGGGATGTAAGGATTTTCAGTAGACATTCAAGAATCTTCAAGAAATGCAATTCAAGCTGGATAAAGTGGATCACACCTGTAATGCTACTACTCTGGGAGGCCAAGGCAGGTGGACAGCTTCAATTCAGGAGTTTGACACCAGCCTGAGCAAGAGTGAGACCCCCATCCTACTGAAACAGAAAAATTAACTGGGCTTTGTGGCAGGCACCTATAGTCCTAGCTACTTGGGAAGCTGAGGCAGGAGGATCGCATGCACCCAGGAATTTGAGGTAGCGGTGAGCTATGATACCACAGCACTCTAGCCTGGGCAAAACATACTCTGTCTCCAAACAGACCAAAAATAAATAAATAAATAAAAAAGGAAAGAAAGAAATGTAATTCTTGGTTGTAGGCATTGTGTACTAAAGATTAACATTTCAGAGGGTCTCTGGGCCTTTTTTTTTTCCTGCAGTTTTTGGCTGGGGCTGGGTTTGAACCTGCCACCTCTGGCATGTGGGGCCGGTGCCCTACTCCTTTGAGCCACAGGTGCCACCCACTGTGCCTTTTGAATTTATATCTGCCAACCCCAAAGTTAGAAGAAAACAAGGTAAAGAGAAACAGAACAACAAAATGCCTCCATGGTTTTCTGGGAGAAAAATCACTGAAAAGTTTTACAGAAATGTTCTGTTTTACATCTAAAAATGACTTAAAAGCTAAGTAAAAATCAAGGCTACCCTAGATCATTTGTCACTTGAAAAGGTCACATAACTAGTTGTATGACATCATTTCTCATTCTTTCAGGGCAAAGCTGGCCGACTCAACTCAGGAGGGTATACCAAAGGCTGTAATTTTGCACACAATCTCCATTTTAAAATGTGAATTCAATAAACTTGTAAGTTTGTTTCATTTATTTTTCTTATTCTTAATTTCTCTTTAACCACACTTTCTCTTATTTAATTCAACTTTGTAAAACTGTTCTTCTTGAAGTATTTTTAAAAACTGCTTTAAGATCTTTTTGAATAAGCCAAATAATGATTGTTTAGCTGACCATGTAGTCATTGAAATGTTTGTAGTTTTCACCCAAATAGCATTCATCCCTAACTGATGTGTAGAAAATGTCAATCCATATCCCTTGGAATTCCAATATTACAAATAAGTTTCACATTTATATGAATGTTTATGGCTTCTTATTATAAAGCAATATACATAATTATTTAGTGATAGACTATATTAATCAGGATTCTCCAGAAAAACAGAACTAATAGAATATGTATCATATACAATTTATAAATGATCTATTACGAGGAATTGCCTCACATGATTATAAAGATAATAAGTCTCAAGATCTGCAGGTGAGTCAGCAAGATGGAGACCTAGAAGAGTGGACGGTGTTGGTTCCCACTTGAGTCCAAAAGACTAAGAACGGGGAGAGCCAATGGTGTAGTTCTAGTCTGTAGGCCAGTAGGCTGCAGACCCAGAAAGGGCTGATGTTTTAGTTAAAGTCTGAGGACAGGAAAAATGTTATGTCTTAGAAGTCCATTAGGCAGGAAAGAATTCTCTCTTAGTTAGGGGAATGTCAGCCTTTTGTTCAGCCTTTCACCTAATTGGTTCGGGCCCACCCACACAAGGGAGGGAAGTCTGCCTTACTCAGTGTACTGATTTAAATGTTAAACTTATGCAAAAACACCCTTACAGAAGTACCCGGAAAAATGTTTGACCAAATATATCTGGACACCTTGTGGCCTGGTCAAATTGACACATAAATAACTATTCTATAGATAGATGCCATTTTATTTTTAGGTGTTGGAGTTAAGGATGACCAAACATTAGTTGATGAAAAGTTATAATGTACAAACTACTCCTGGAAACAATGAAGGTTTTTTACTCTAATGATATCCAATCTCACAAAAACAATAGACAAGGGATATCTAAGTGCTTAGTTTCATTATGCATCTGTAGCTGGTATCTGCAGTCTGACCAGTGTGGTGTGGTCTGGGATCTCACTCAAGGGCACTGTGGAGGAGACTGTTAATTATCTCTTATAGTCTGTCTTCCTTTATTTCACTGTAGTGGAATTTTTAGGTGGAACCAAGGCTATCCAGAATAAGAGCTATATTTCTCAGCCTCTTTTGTTGTAGATGTGGCCATGTGACTATACGCTAGCCAATGGAATGTGAGTGGAAGTATAATATGGTACCTTCTGGAAACCTTTAAAAGAGTGCTATTGTATAGCATGAACCTTTTGAGCTTTTTCATTCCTTCTTCTTCTGCGTGCTTCCTGGAGCACAGGTACTGCTTTCTCTGACATGAGGTCCAGACCACGTTAGCTTAAGCAACAAGGTAGAAGGAGCCTGGGTCCCTGGTACCACAAACTTTCCATACCAGCCCTATCCAGGTGGCTGTCTAAAAGAGAAATCCATGCTTACTATAGCTGTAGCCTATACTAACTAAACTTTACTGTGAGCTTTGGGTGGAATCTTTAACTCAAATGTGAACCTCTGAGCTATGGAGTTGACTGTGGTATTGACCTATATTCCCAGCTACTTGGGAGGCTGAGGCAGTATGATTCCTTAAGCCCAGGAATTTGATGCCAGCTGGGCAACATAGCAAGAACCATCTTAGAAATAAAAAAGAATATGAACCTTTGGGCCTGTTTTCCAAAGGCACAAAGGATAAATAGAAATATTGACTATAGAACACCATTGGGGATATTTATGTGGTCATAAGATCACTGCCATCCTGCAGCTTTCGAGGGTTTTTGAGTAGCAAGTGCTATCGTTTGAATGGGTCACCTCCAAAGTACAGGTGTTGAAGCTTAATGGCAAGTGTGATGGTTTTAAGAGGTGAAGCCTTTAAGGGGTGTTAGGCCATGAAGGCACCTCCCTTGTGAGTGGGATGTCATGCAGGATTTGGTCTCTTGTCCTTCTGCCTTCCACCATGTGAAGAAATAGCATTCCTCCCCCTTGGAGGATATATTCCAGAGTACTATCTTGGAAGACGAGAACAACCCTCACCAGACAACTAAACCTACGAGCATTTTGATCTTGGAGAGGAGTGGACTCTGAGAAAATAACTGAGACAGCTGGAGAGAGGACAAGTGCCCTCAGCTCTTTTTAAATAAATACTTCATGATAAGTAATTAATCTTGTCCTCAAGCTCCATACATACACAAAGATGAAAAAGCTGGGGAATGAGGATGGAGCATATGTTAGCATGACTAGAAAGAGCAGAGTTACTGTTGTCCAATATCTGAAGGGTTGTTTTTCTCAGAAGAAGGATTAGAATTGATCGTTCTGTGAATTTCTCAATCCAGAGAAGAACAAAAAAGATGGGGATAATATTTACAACTAAAAGCAAGAGAGAGATTCCCATCAGAATTGGCTAATGGTAGAGTAGGTTGCTGTGTGGAAAGAGCTCCTATTAGTGGAAGCATTCAAATGTGCCAGACTCTGAGGTGGTACCCAGTGACCCTAACCTCCTACCATTCAGGGTATTGATCAGTAATGTGAATTGCACTGACCTAGGTAACCAATAGGAGATTGCAGAAATGACAGTGTTATTTCTATACTAGGATATTGTGGTCTCTACCCCCCTCCCATTTGGATTGCATCAGGAGAGCACTTGAGCAGGTTATGGAGAGATGCATGTTACTAGAAACTGGGGCCTCCTAGCAACAGCCACCAATGTGAACAAGCTCTCTGAGAAGCAGATCATCCAACTCCAGCTAAGCCTCATCTGACTGAGGCCCAGAGCAACATCGTGACGGCAACCCTCAGGCAGAATGGCACAGCTGAGCCATTCAATAATTCCTGATCCACAAATACCATGTGAAATAATAACTGGCTTTGTTAGATTAAGCCAGGTTTTTTAGGGTAATTTTTTTATGTAGCAATAGATAACTAATTTAGGGCTGTGCAAGAAATTCACACATCAGTTGGAACTTAAATCAAATGGATTCTAAAGCTACTTTTAGCCCAGAGCTTACTGTTTCCTGACAGTCACTTCATTGGAAAGAAGTGAAGCACAACTCAGCTCCTGGCCATCCTCATGATAGATTTGCCTCTTTTCCCTCTAGTCAATTTCAGCAATCCTCCAGAGCACCAGGCAGCCAAATGTTTCTGGTTACCTGGACAGGGCTCAAGGCTGGCTTTAGAGAAATGTCATTTTATTATAGGTTTTCTCACCTAAAGGTTGATACAGACATCATATACTGAACCTTCTTTATAAACTGAGAACAGACAATCTCATTGGATTTTGGAAAATAGCATCATGGATGTAGACAGAAACCTGTATACTTACCAGTAAGCTATAGTTTATACACATACTATTTATATGTTCACATATATTTTCATAGGCATATATGCATTTAGCCAAGTAGCTCACATGTATATATCTGCATGTAAACGAAAGTATGTAGACCTGACTTTAGAAGAGTTTGACATTTTAAAAGTTAACACAGAGGACCAAATTCATCGCAAGAGATGGGCAAATACAACCAAATAAACTTAAGTCCCTGCTACTGTCTTGTTAATTAATCTCTTATCAGTTTTACTTGGAGAAGAATAGTCATTAAAGGTCCTTGGATCTTATGAACACCATTACCACTGTAGAAACCTATCAAAATTTGCATATAGTTTTTCTGACTAATAGGCAATTGTGAATATCTATTAAAGTCTTGTCACTGTACAGTCATCTCCCCTTGTGCTTTGGAGATATGTTCTAAGACCCCCCCGAGGATGCCTGAAATCAAGGATAGTACTCACTTTACATGTACTATGTTTTTTTCTGATACACACATACCTATAGTATAGTTTAATTTATAAATTAGGCAGAGTAAGAACTTAACAAGAATAAAATATTGTTTTTATTATAACAATAAAACAGAACAATTATAACGATGTGTAGATATACTGTAATAAAAGTTATATAAGTGTGGTTGATCTCTCTCTCAAAATGTCTTATGGTACGGTTGTCACCTATTTTTAGATTGTGGTTGACACAGGTAACTGAAACCATGGAAAGTGAAGCCATGAATAAGGGGGGCCCATTGTCCTAAGTGCCCTAGAAGGATGTACAGACCATCTTGGGGGCTTTGCTCCCACCCTCCACAAAACCCCTTTGTGCTAGTGCCATTTCTCTGAAAAACACCTTACCTGGTCCTGAGAATTTCAATTGCAGCCTTTCTCTGTTCTTTTTGTATTCTGCTCTCAGGACACATCTTGGCATGATCTTAGGGTTATATGAATGCGAGATGGGGGAATGTGGAGACTGCCTTATTTACAAACACATACTCTCGGCACACATGCTGAAATATTGTAGATTTCAATAAATGTCTCTTCAGTGATGAGGGAAAGGATCTTTTGGCCTTATATTCCTGGTAGTTGGGTTTTGAAGTAACGGCTTTTAACATCTGTTAAGTCAAATTAAAAAGGGAAGCTTTTCTGGGTTTGTTCTGAGTGTCATTATGGGCACCTTCTCCAGCACCTCCAGTGAAGACCCACAGGAAAGGTTTTGTTCAGGATGCAGCATCAGAGTGGTGCTCTACTTGAAAATCTTGCCGTATAGGTCCTGAGAACCTCCTCACTATTTCTAGTCCCTTCATCACATTGGTGGCTGCAAACTTTGTGGTACTCTGTAACATACGACGTTCATATGACATTTATTTGTGCACCAAACTCCAATCCCGGATCCATTTTATTTACAGTTCTCTTCTTTTTCACCCTCTACTTTGGTTTTTGCTGTTAAAAATTTTTTTGCTTGATATTTTCAAATGTAACTCCTCAAAATTCTTAATTCCTCGCAATCATTCTTTATCATTGATCATACTTCAAAAACAATGCCTCACTATCATCTCATTCAGTCCATAATTAAATTTCTCAAGTTATCTCATATATGGCTTCGTATAGCTGATTTAGTCATATCCAAAGAAGGGTCCTATGTCACATTTGGTTGTGCATCTCAATTCTCTTTTAATTCATAACATTCCTTCCTCCCTCTTTTTGTCCTTTACAATTTATTATTTGTTTAAATCATGTTTCTTACAGAATTTTTCACATTCTGGAGTTTGCTGATAAGAATCTTAAGATGATGTTTGAGGTATTTCCTCATACTTTGTATTTTCTGCAGGTTAGAGGGTCAATCAGTTTTGGACTTAATTTTTGATGCAAACGTTGCCTGGATAGTATTGTACAATTCCTGTAGCATTATATTGGTGGTATATCAGGTCTGGTTGGTTCTTTTTTTGTAAACGATGAGTGGGATCCAGTGATGTCAATCTGACCCATCTGGTGTAAAATTCCTCACAAGATTCAACTAATGGGTTTAATAGATTTAGATGATTTTCATTCCCAACATTATTTCATTAAGGGTAGCAAAACAGTGATATTCTTGTTCCACTATTCTTTTTTCTATTATTAACTAGAATTCTTTCATAAAAAATAATGTTCTCTCAACTGTTACTTGGTTACTATAAAATGCAGCTCACATAAGAAGACCAGGGTAAATACTTGATATTTTTCTCTTCTTTTGAAGTAATCAGTTGGCAAGTTTTATTTAAAATAGCGTTATCAATTCATGAATTTGTAACATATTTGATGTGCTTCAGTCAGTTGCAGCCCTTATTCATTGTTTCATTTTTGAGTGCTCCTTCAAGTTAGTTTCATCTGCCTTTTGTCTTTTGACATAACCACAGGAATCTTTGATGTCTGGGACCATAAAATGTTCCAGACTCATTTTGTGCATTTATTGACTTTGATTTGAAGCAGTTATTTCTCCAAGGAGTTCAATCACTTTTAGTAGGAAATGGTGTTTAGAGATCACAGTCTGGGCAGTAGGGATACTCACTGTTACTGGCCTGATGATTTATTTCTTCCGGATCTGTGCAGTAAACAACATTAAGAAGTTCTATTTAATTGTTAATAAAAATCCTTAAGTTTGTTAACAGTAATTTTTATTGGAAATAAAAATTATCCATGATATAATACTTATATTTCTAATTAAAATTGCAGCTTATCCTCTTAGATTTTATTAATTTATAGTCTCTTTTTTTATTACCATGGAAATCTTGGTTCCTAGTGACATTAATACAAAGATTAACACATCTTATTTGTTCTGTCTATTCAAAATAAAAATAGTAACACGTGATTACGCCTTACCTCTGGACTCTACCCTCCTTGGGATAAATGAGAACATAGTCAAATCTTCATGTTTTACAGTCACTTGAAATAGTCCCCCTTTGGCGGTGCCCATAGCTCAGTCAGCAAGGACGCTGGCCACATAACTCCTAGGGTGGCAGGTTGGAACCAGGCCTGGGTCTGCTAAGCAACAATGACAACTGCAGCCAAAAAATAGCCAGGCATTACAGTGGGTGCCTATAGTCCCAGCTACTTGGGAGGCTGAGGCAAGAGAATCACGTAAGCTCAAGAGTTTGAGGTTGCTGTGAGCTGGGATTCCACAGCAGTCTACACGGGGTGACAGCTTGAAACTGTCTCAAAAAAAGAAAAGAAATAATCCATCTTTGAATAAGCTACAAATTTCATAAAGCTTTATTCATGCATATGGCTTATTTTTTTCAAGTTTTAAGGGTTTTAAGAAATTTAATTCTTTGTTTTGTAATTATATAAAACACAACATGGATTATCCACCCAAAATAAAAAACAAGACAATGGACCACATTTAGAATATCTATCTTCTATCTCTATCCCCTCCACTTTGTACCCTCCTTCCCTTGATGTTACCATTGTTTCATTTTTGAATGCTCAAAATGAAGCATTTGTGAATTAATGCTCATAATTATGAAGTAATAATATTCCTTGTTTTTAATTTATCCTTCCAGTTATTTTTTAACATAGTCAAATATGTATCTTTCATCCTTAAATAAAAGTTAGCAATATCTATATTACAGGTCTCCCCCCTCCTTGGTTTTTTCTTTTCTTTCTTTTTTTTTCTCAGTTAAGAGGGTATCCTGGGTGACACTCTATTAAACCTCAATTCCTGTTCCTTCGGTTAGCTTCATAGTTCTCCACTGAGTGACATTCTGTATTTTACTCCTCTAGTACCCTGCTGATAAGCATTTAGGTGGTTTCTAATTTTGACTGCTATGAATAAAATTGTGCTGAATAGCCTTTTGTATACCTCAGTCTCTATTTTTGCCAATGCTGCATAGACATAAATTTCTAGACATGGAATTTCTGGGTCAAAAGGAAATATCTATACTATCTTGTTTGTTATTTTTAGCTGGTTTAAAAGATGGAACATATAGTTTATGTATCTTTCAAAGCTACTTTTAATTCTTTTTAAGGAAATTTCTAGCTTTCTTTAAAATTTTCATTTGTATTATAATAATGACTTTAAAGAAAGCTGAAATTTTATTTTTATTATAATAATTACCTTAAAAACACTAAGTAAAATGAATGTCATTCATATGAACGTGAATATTCATATTTCATAGGCATAGAACTCTGCTGTGGAAATTAATATTAATCAGAAATTGTCCACAGATTTCCCTCTTCTCCCAGCTCACCAAAGTGAATGCAGGTGCCAGGTCAACTTTCCCCCACTCTTCCCCATGCCTGTCCCATCCCTCTCTCCCTGAGTTTGTCATTGCCAAACCAGCCCCTATGCTTTTGTAAAACTGGGTCAAAGAAGAATTTTAAGTCAGAGTGAATGACCTAAGGAGAAAGGAGAGGGAATGGGAGCTGATAAAGCAGAGGTGGTGGCCTCTGGAGGTGGACGCCATGGCAGAGAGGAGGAGGCAGCAGGCCAGAGGTGCCAGAGGACGCAGAAGGTCAACAGTAAAGGGACAGAAACATAGCAACAGGAGACATGTTGCTACAGCTTGTGAATCTGAGCCATTTCTGTCTCCTTTGAGACAAGCAAGTTAATAAAGTTCTTCTGTACTCTCTGACTCTTGTTCCATGCATCTTGAACACGACACCATGTAGAGACTGACCTATGTGGACTATAGCTTCCACAGGGCAGCATGTCTTCATAAGGAGAGTACTTAAGCATTCACAGAGAATACCTCGTTAAAATTTAAGTTGCTGTCACAGTGAATGAAGTTATGTATGAATTAGTATCTATGTGCTCATCCTGGGTGCTACAATGTAGGTATGTCTCTTTCTAATTTTAAGCAGACCAATAAGGCAAGACTTAGTCACAGCAGATGTTCACTTACATCCCAATGTTTGAATCCAGGTCTTTTGGAATAAAATTATATGAATCCTTGCCAAAATGTCTAAAAGAAGAAGAAGAAAATGGAAATAGCAACAGAAAATAAAATCTGACTCCAAGCAGAGCCAATGTATTAGCTAAAGAGAATAGTCCAGGGAATCAAAGCATTGGCAAAGCATGGCTGCCATCTAAGGAGAAATGAAGGTCAGACTGCCCTTGATCAAAGCTGGAGGGGCAGGCACATCCTGCCTTGACTGAATTACATGGAAAGGAGCCTTCTGAGCCTGGTCCTTATGGCCTGGAGGGCTGACTGGAAACCTGTTTCCTGAGGGAAGTGCTTTATAAGCCTTGGGTTAGTTTATCTCATCTGTGGAAAACCCTGGGGTTGAATTTAAGATTCCTTCCACTAGACTGAAACTGGACCCACACCTTTCACCATTAACTAAGGAATGCTTCTTAAGAAAGGGATTTGAACAGTAAGTACTGATCCTGGCTGGATGTAAGGAACTAATTTGCTGCCAGCTGTTTCTGTTTTTGTAGTGACAGGGTAGAGGAGGAAGATTCCAAAATTTCGTTGCTCTTGCTCTTGGTGAAGGTTCAGCTGAGGCTGGTCTGGGTGCCTTTCTGCCCTCTGGGTCTTGACATAAGTAGTTAACTCTGCTCTTTAAGGCAAGTCAGCTTATTACTCAGGCAGTCTGGAAAGGAAGTTCTCAAAAATCTTGGGTCCAAACAGTATCAGTCAGTGTTTCTGTTCTTTCTCCCATCTGCTCTTACTGTTCGTAGAGGTTTTTGGACCCTAAAAGCAAACGCTTGGCCACTAACTGTACTAATATATATATTTCTGCTATTTTATCATAGTGGTCTGTTTTAGAGGGTTTGAAGTATGCCCAAATTGATTAAATGTTCTAAATGAGGGGGTAGGTGACCTGGAATATTTATAGTGTCAAGCTTAAGTGGAACAGAAGAGATGTTCAAATGATGATAATATAAACTATGGAACATCAAAAAAAATTCCCCCTTTTTAGCCTATTTTTAAACACACAATACCTTATTATTCTTATTAGCCAGTGTCACCTTGCTATATAAGAGAAGAACAGGCTTTCCTTTCTAATTGCAACTTTGTATACACTAACAAACAATGACCCTTCTTTCCCTACCACATCCTTTCTTGCCCCCAGTCTCTGGCAATCACAATTCTATATTCTACTTGTATGAGTTCAACATCTTAAGATTCAATATATAAGTGAGATCAGATAGTATTTGTGTTTCTGTGCTTGGCTTATTGAATTTGATATAATGCCCCCAAGCGCATCCCTGCTACTGCAAATTGCAGAATTTTCTGTCTTATGGAAAACGGAAATTTTAATGGCATGGTATTCCATTGCTTACATACAGTATACTATATTTTAAAATCCATTCATCCTTTTATGGGCTTATAGGTTGTTTTCATAGCTTGGCTACTATGAACAATGCTACATTGAAGGGGAGAGTACAGACATCTCCCTAGTACACGGATTTCAATTCCTTGGGTTATATGTTGTATATCCTGGTGTGAGATTTCTGGATCATATAGCAATTATTTTTTACAAATACTATGTACTGTTTTCTAAAATGATCATGTGAATGTACAATACCACCAATAGTATATAAGTGTTCCCTGTGCCTCACATACTTACCAATGCTTGCTATTTTTTTTAATAATAGTTGATATAACAGATACAAGGTGATATTTCATTGTGTTTTTAATGTGTTTGCATTACTACATCATTATTATTGTTGAGCATTTTTTATATATCTGTTAACAACTTGGAAACTATAAAACATTCATAAAAGAAATTGACAATGATAAAAGGAAATGAAAAAAAAATATTCTTTGTTCATGAATTGGACAATATACATTGATAAAATATCCATAGCACTCAAGGCAGAATACAAATTTAACATAATCTCCATCAAAATTCCAAAGTCATTCTTCATAGATATAGTAAAAAATTCTAAATTTTTGTATAGCACCAAAAAAGATCCCAAATAGCTAAAGCAATTTTGAACTAAAAGAAGCTATCATAATATCATATTTCTTTTTTTTTTCTATTAACAGTTTTTTTATTAAATCCTATCTGTGTACATTAATGCATTTGTGGGGTGCAACGTGATGATTTTATATACAATTTGGAATGCTTACATGAAACTGGTTAGCATAGTCCTCACCTCACTTACTTAATTATTCTGTTAAAACATTTATAGTCTACTCTTAATAGATTTGACATCTACCATTGCCATATGCACCACAGGTGAGGTCCACGGACTACCTTCCCTACACCTAGCCTCTCCCTTCCCTCCCCTCACTCTTCCCTTCCCTTCCTTATCCTGTGCTATAGCTGTGTTTTATCTTTCATATGAAAGCATGGGTGGTTATATATTGTTTCATAATAGTATTCAGTACATTGGATACTTTTTTTCCCATTCTTGAGATACTTTACTAAGAAGAATATGTTCCAGCTCCATCCATGTGAACATGAAGAGGTAAAGTCTCCATCAATTTTTATGGCTGCATAATATTCCATGGTACACATATACCACAGTTTATTAATCCATTCATAATATCATATTTCAAAATACATTGCACAGCTATAGTTTTCAAAACAGCATGGTACTGGCATAAAAATAAACACATCCACCAAAAGAATAGGACTGAAACCCAGAAATAAGCTCACACATCTATAGTCAATTGATTTTCAACATGTGTTCCAAGAATACAAAAAGGAAAACAGACATCTGCTTTAATAAATAATATTGGGAAAACTGGATACTATATACAGAATTGTGAAAATGGACCCTTCCTCACACCTTAGAAAAGACAACTCAAATTGGAATAAAGACTAAAACATAAGTTCTGAAATGACAAAACTACTAGAGGAAAACAAAGGGCAAAACTTCATGACATTGGTCCCAACATAGATTTCTTGGATAGAAAAACACAGGCAACAACAACAAAAATAGATCTTGGGATTTTATGAAACTAAAAGGCTTCTTCACTGCAAAGGAAACATTTAGTAAAAAGATAAGCCAGAGATAGGGAGAAAATATTTGCAAATAATACATCTAATGAAGGCTAATATCAAATATATATAACTAAAAGTACTTAAATAATGAGAAATCAAATAATACTAAAATGGGGGAATAACTTGATAGATATTTACTTGAAGGAGACTTTTTTTTTAAAGTTTAGATATAAATATATGGCATGGCATCTTGTTTGAATTGACATTTGGTTTTGATTTGCATTTCTTTAATGACTAATGATAATGAACATCTTTTCCTGTTGTGATTTGCCTTCTATATAGTCTCTGCAGTGAAACATGTGTTTCTTTCACCCATTGTAATTGAACTTTTAAAATGCTTACAGTTGACAATCCTTTTTAAACTAAAATGGTTTGACTATGAAACCAAGCAATTGAATTCTTGCATATATTCCAGATAAATGAAGATTTATTTTTATGCCAAAATTTGTATAGAAATGTTTGTAGCAGATTTATTTTGGATAACCCAGAATTAAAAATTGTCTGTGGGTAAATGATCAAACAAACTGTGATGCATATAGACCATGAAATACTTCTAATCAATAGAAAAGAATAAACTATTTTTACAAATGACTTCAATGAATCTTAAGCAAATTACACTGGATAAACAAAGCCAATATGGAAGAACTCATACTACATTATTTCACTTATTTAGCATTTGTGAAATAGCATAATTATAAAGGTGGATAAAACATTAGTGACTACAAGCTTTGGAGATGGGAAAAAGGGAAATATATGACTATAAGGCATAGCACAAAGTAGTCTGGTGATGATGGTATAGATAAGAGTATTGATTATGGTGCTGGTTACATGAAATTACGTGTGATAAGATGGCAATTGCATAGATCTATACACACAAGGAAATGTACAGAAAAGAGTTTCATGTAAATATTAATGAAGTCTGAATAACCTCTAGGGTTTATTTCAATGTTAATTTCCTAGTTTTCATATTATGCTGCAGATCAAATATATAGATATGCAAGAAGATAACATTTAGTGTGTGGCTGAGGAGAGGTGGATGGGACATCCTTGTAGATTTATTTGCAACTTCTTGTGAATTTATACTTGTTTCAAAATTAAAAAGGAAAAGATCCTAATTACTGCATGTTAAGTTTAAAAAATGAGTGACAATACTCTTCAAAAGAACTTCTTTTTGTAGGCTTTATTTTATTAGTCACAGTTGAATATAAAAAATATGGGATATTTGTTATTATACTTGTGATTTTAGTGCATATTCTGAATAATAAATGTATTCTGAATGAAGAAGTTTTCTGCTTGTGACAAAGAGTCATCTATCACATTTATTCACTTTTTCTGAATTTTCTTTATTACTATCTCAGAACAATTAAGCTTTTTTTTTTGGTCATTCTTCTCTATTATATGAGTATATTATATATAATTATTACATTTGTTCTAAAAATTCACACATAAAAATGGAACAATTGTTAATATTATTGAGTAACCGTTTAATTTTGATTAAAATCAAAATCAAAACTAGAATTAGTGTACAACCCAATCCCATATGTATACACATACATACATACAAACATGGGGGACTGGAGGCTTTCAGTTAATCTGACTTGGTTTGTGCAAGGGGGTTAGGCACCACAGAGGGCAGGAACAGAGGGTCTGTCCATAGATTTCCTTTCTCTAGCTATCACCTGCAGGGAGCTGGAGCATTTACAATCTTTTATAGTAGGGATTCCTGTGAAACTAGGTGGAGGAGTGCACTATCTGGAGACTCCCCCAGCCTAGGATCCTCATGGTGGGCCATCCTCTAGCACTACGCTACCCATCTTGGGAAAAGCAAAGCTGGTACTCAAGATTCTCATAGTGTAGCCCTAAAAATTAGATTCATAAGGCTGTTTGGGAAGGCCCACAAACACAAGCTCCAGCTCATTGGAATAGTGGTGGTAATTTCCATTTATTGGGGCCTCCAGCTGTGATCTCCCCCTACCATATTTTGTTGCCAAATGCATCTTTTTGGTGCTGCCTAACATCCCCAATTAGGCTACCTTTCATAACCACTTAGGGACTATCTAATGTTAACGCTAACAACGTACAATTCACATAAAAAATAAGCAGAAAATACACAATAGAAGGAACCAGCAGAAAAATTCTGGCAACATAAAAGAATCAGAGCAGATTAACTACCCCAAGAGATTATAAGGGAGATACACCAGAAAATACCATTCATAGGTAAATTATTGAAATGTCAGAAATAGAATTCAAAACATGGTTGACGAATAAAATGAATGGAATTGAGAAGCAGATCAAAAAACAAATACTAAAAGTACTGCAAAAGTCATTCTTAAGAAATTAGTGAAACAAAAAACAAAGTCATTAAGGCTTTGGACATAATTAGAAAAGATGTAACAAAGCTTAAGGAATTGAAAGAAGCATTCAAAGAGCTTCAAAACAGTAGAGAGGCTCGGCGCCTGTGGCTCAATTGGCTAAGGCGCCAGCCACGTACACCTAAGGTGGCAGGTTCGAATCCCCAGCCCGGGCCCGCCAAACAACAATGATGGCTGCAACCAAAAAAAAAAAAAAATGGCTGGGCATTGTGGTGGGCTCTTGTGGTCCCATCTACTTGGGAGGTGGAGGCAGGAGACTCGCTTAAGCCCAGGAGTTGGAGGTTGCTATGAGCTGTGATGCCATGGCACTCTACCCAGGGGGATAGCTTGAGGCTCCGTCTCCAAAAAAACAAACAAACAAAAAACACAGTAGAGAACTTCAGTGATAGAAGAACTGGAGATGAAAGAATTTCAGAAGTTGAAGAAAAGACTTTTGAATTAATACAATCATACAAAGAGGCAGCGGAAAAGAGAACAAAAACAAAATATTCTCTGAGAAAGTTATGGGATTACTCCAAAAGATTGAACATCCAAAATACCGAGATTCCTGATCCTAAAAGCACTGAAGCTCTGCTTTAATACTTCACAGTGGAGAATTTCCCAAGCATTGTGAGAGATACAGAAATTTAGATAGTAGGTAATTTCAGAATCTCAGCAAGATTCTATCTAAAGAAAGCATCTCCAAGACACCTTGTAATTAACTTCTCCAATAATAAAATGAAAGAGACAATTCTGCAAGAAGCCAGGCATAAGACAATTCTTACCTACAAATGTTAGGATGACTGCAAACATTTTAGATGAAACTTTTCAAGCCAGAAGTAGTTGGTCATTGGCCTTTAACCTTTTTAAACAAAACAATTTTCAGCCTAGGATTCTGTATCCTGCTAAACTAAGTTTCAGATGCTATGGAGAAATATTTTTTTTACAGATATACATATGTTGATAAAATTTACCACAACTAAACTAGATCTATAGTAACTACTCAGACTACTCTTCATACTGACCAGCACAATGGTTCATCAACAAAATAAACACACCCAGAAATTTGGATTAGTTCAAAAGTCTTGCCTTCATTTCTGAAATTATTTCTTTCCTTGTTCTACTCTATTATTATCTGCACTGTGTTTTGAAGCTCTTTGAATGTCTCTTTCAATTCCTAAACCTCTGCTTACACAATGGCACAAAGGATAAAACTAAGCAATGGACCTCCTCAAAATAAGACAAATGAAACTACACTATATCTATCAATTCCTTCATTAAATAAGAATGGATTAAATTCACCACGAAAGAAGCACAGGCTTGCTGACTAGATACAAAAGTTCAAATCCGGCTCGGCGCCTGTGGCTCAATAGGCTAACACGTACATCTAAGGTGGTGGGTTTGTATCTCCAGCCCAGGCCCGCCAAACAACAATGATGGCTGCAACCAAAAAATGGCCGGGCGTTGTGGCGGGCGCCTGTGGTCCCAGCTACTTGGGAGGCGGAGG
>CAUYQV010141243.1:0-20531 GCA_963574575.1 Galagoides demidoff
CTTGGGAGGCGGAGGCAGGAGACTCGCTTGAGCCCAGGAGTTGGAGGTTGCTATGAGCTGTGATGCCATGGCACTCTACCCAGGGGGATAGCTTGAGGCTCCGTCTCAAAAAAAAAAAAAAAAAAAAAAAGAAAAGAAAAAAGAAATTAATTCAGGGTTTTCAACCTCAGATCACAGGGCGTAGAGAAAGCTGTCTCATAACCTAAGGGTTGAAAACCATGGTGGCTACCTTCACATTTTCCCAAAGACCATCTGGAAATTCTCACTGTCCTCTTGGCCAAGACCCATTTACATGTGAGCATTTCAGCCATCAGAGTTTCCCAGGCCAGGGTCTTTTCTAAATTAAGGGCAGCAATGCTGAGGCCTCTCCTCAGTGTGGTCCTGACACCCTATAGTATCACTGTGACCTATTCTTCACACACACACCCAAATGCCAAATCCTTCTGGCCAGCACAGGTTCTGGGGATGTTTCTCCCCTTCCAGATAGCCAGCTACTACGTCTGTGAGCTCTGGAATATGGAAATAGTATGGCAGAACCATGGCATGCCAAGGACTGGGAGCCAGCCTGAACCATCCTTGGGTTTGAGAACTTATCCACTAGAAAATATTTGTGATTTTCTCTCATCTTCCATAATTCTTCTCATAGGAACATCCAAGTCAAACTTTTAAGCTGGGTTGAGAAACTAGAATTCCTGGGGTTCTGGCTCATATTCTTACCAGCTCTGCAACTCTGAGAAAGTTATCTGGGCTCATTGTGCCTCCGTGTTCTTATCTGTAAAATGGGGGGGAAGACATGATTAATATACGGTCAGGAGCTTAGTGAGCTGTCAGGCACATGCTCGGTGCTAGAAAAGTGTTCATTGTTGTTTTTGTTTTTGTTATTAAGTGGGTCCCAAACCTCGGGCATTTGGCACATCAGGAAAACCAGCTTTTCATGGCTGGCCACGTACAGTCTCACCCTGCTTAATGATGTTTTGGTCAGTGACAGAATGCATGCATGACGGTATGACCCAGGTGTGTGGTGGACTACACCATCAACATTTGTGTAAGTAAAGAGAAGATTATACTTACTGTGTTTCGAACTTCTTTGGAAAATAATTAATAACCTTTAAAAATTTTCACAGCACACCTAAGATCCGTGATGTTTGTGTGGTTCTGAGATCAGCTCACCAATGCCTTTCTCAGAACAGATTCCTGTCATCAAGCTATGCCTGACTGTGTCATACTTCCCCAGCTCAGATGAACTACCATTGCACACACTGTGGGAGCTCAGGTGTGCGCATCTTCTTTTAAAAGCTGTTTTTTTTTTTTTTCCCACGAACATCTTCTTCAGGAAGCAGGCTGTGGTGTGCCACAGCCAGATGAGTGATTGTTGGGGAAGACAAAGCCTGTGTTTAGAGTTATGCAAGTGTCGTGGGGAGAGGGCATCCTCACTGCTGACTCACACCCACTGGCATCCCAGACTAATCCGTCCAGCTGCTGCTGCAGAGCTCCCCGCATGGGAGGCCTGTGCTTCATGAATCTCAGCTCACTGAGAGGCCAACAAAGACACTTAGGCCTCTTGGTTCTTTGGGACTTAGCTCCTAGGTCGTCAGAAATGGTGACGGAGAGGGGAGAAAAACAGCTCATTTTCAGCCAGGAGGTGCCTCTGGCACACAGGGCACTACTTGGGTTGGACAGAGGCCACTCACAACAAGCTGCCCCTTCTGGGTGGGGCAGCTGGCCTGCTCTGACAACAGTGTGGCCTGGGTCTGTGCAGGGGAAACAGGCTTATAGTGGCTGCCTGGAGATTGCTGCAGGATGCTTGGTCTGTGACTTGCCCAGGGGAGAAATTTCTGGGCAGATGAGAGCTCAGGAATGACGAAAGTTATAGCTACACAAAGTTTCAATTATAAACAATGTAATTTGTCATAATAACAGTAATAAAAAAAATCTCCATGCTTTTCGGTATCACTGGGACTAAAAACAATAGCACAAATTGTTTTCAGTGCCAGGATAATAGTATAATCTTTGATTTTCTTTTTAACTTGATTCCCACGAAAGAGGTTTGAATTACAATATTTTATCAAAGCAAAACCACCGGAACAGCTGCCTGAGCTAACCTGGGAGCCTAGATAATTTAGCTGCTTCGAGTGTGGAGGGCATTGGTTTTTCAGCCAGTGTGTCATGAAAGGATCTTAGATGTGCTGCAAAAATTTTTAAAGATCTTTAATTAAATTATTTTCAAAACACTTTCAAAGCACAGTAAGTATGTTTTTTTACTGTTTTTTTTTTTTTTGATCAATATAATTAAGCATGCTGTGGAAGTTTAACTATAGGTTCAAATGTGCCATGAGAGAAAAAGCATTGAAAAACACTGGTGTAGGGGACCGGGAGAACAGGAGAGAGCACGGGGAAAAGAACAGGATCTCTCTGTTTCTCATGCTGTCCATTTGGGGCCACTAACCAACCTGGCCTATGTCAGACTCAGGGACTCCCACTTCCAGTGTAGCAGCAAGGACCAGGGGCATGCCTAGGACTCAGAAAAAGAGCACATTGTTGGAGAAAGACAGCGTGCTGCACAGACACACCCAGGATCTGTGTGTTTGCTCCTCCTCCCCCTCTGTGTGGTTCAGACAAATTACATAACCTCTCTGCAAAGAGGGGAGACTTCCCTGTGCTTGTTGGTCTTGGAAGGATTGTAACTGTGTAATACACTGATACAGTGTCTGGAGCGCAGCGGGGAGGTGGGGGGGTGCAACATGTGAGCAGCAGTGGCTATTTTAATTAACTATAACAACCACTTGGGCCAATGGTCACCTAATTTATAGAATCATCTATCTAGAAAAAACTATAAGATAGTCAGCTAATATAAGTATGCACAGAAAGAAGCCTGGAAGGAAATTTACTCAATAATAATGATTGCTTCTGGACAATGGGATTATAAGATATTAGTGTTTTCTTCTTTATACTCCTTTGTGTTTTCCAAATCTTCTTAAATAAATATGCATTCTTTACCTGAAATATAAATATAAATATGTTTTTTAAAGTCTTTAATTTCAGCTTGCTGGCCCTGGTCAGATTTGCACCAAGCCATTCAAAACCAGAGTTGTCAGCTTTCTGCTCACACCATGGGAAAGATGCTACCATCACTCAGTGGAGACTCCCTTCCTCTTCGGTACATGCAGCCCAAATGGAGCAAGGCCCGCCAAATGGTTTTTAGCCCATTATAACCTTGTTAAACTGTGCAAAAGAAAAACTTCAGCCACTGAGAATTATGTCACCCATCACATTTCTTCTTTTTTGCCTTTAGCTACCAAGAAGCCTTGAACAAATTTAATGCTCAATTACAGTAACAATTAACTCAGGTTTTGAGCATAATTATTTTCCTCTCCTCCCTTGTGGTTTCAAATTTCTCTTTCTTATTCAACCAAATTTTTGTATGTGTGTCTTTTATTTTAAACTACCTAAAGTACACTTTGAAATTTGGATATAAATCATAAAGTATAGACAAAATAAATAAAGTTTTACCTGATCTCTTGTAAGAACCCATGGTCAGCTTGTCAAAATTTATACTACTAAACATCTTGACCAGTAGGTGTCAGAAGGAGGCATGAGGAGGATGGATAAGAAAGTTTCTGAGTCAAGGTCCTATGTTGAGTGAAAAAAATGTTCTAGAAAATATGGATTTGTTTGGGACTAATCATTTACGTTCCAAAATGCTACATAGTACTCATTCTTGTATGTGTGGTATCTATTAGGTGCCAGGCATTGTTTTAAACTTTATCCCATTAATCTCTTAAGGTAGATATTTATCTTTGCTAGTTAATAAATGAGAAAACTAAGGCTCAGACAAGTTAGATACGTTGCCTCCAGTCTTCCAGCTAGTAAGTGATAAGTCTGTGGATGAAACCCTGTACAACTTCAAAAATTTCCTAACCCTATTCTGCTTCAGAAAGTACGGGTTTTGCCATGCACGGGGGCTCATACCCGAAATCCTAAAACTCTTGGGAGGCTGAGGTAGGTAGATTGCTTGAGCTCAGGAGTTTAAGACCAGCCTCATCAAGAGCAGGACCCCATCTCTATTAAAACTGACAAAACTAGCCAGGCGTTGTGTGTCTGTAGTCCCAGCTACTCCAGAGACTGAGGCAAGAGGATCACTTGAGCCCAAGAGTTTGAGGTTGTTGAAAGCTATGACACCACGGCAAAGTCAGACTCTGTCTCGGAAAGAAGGAATGAAGGAAGGAAGGAAAGAAGGAAGGAAGGAGTGGGCTAAAGCCACAGGTGGCTGAGTTTCCAAATCCAGAAGCAGGACTAGAGGGTCCGTGGAGTAACAGGGGCTGTAAGTGTGGGAGATCAGGCTCGCTCTTAAAAAACACACCGAGGTGGACCATCCTCAGAGGGTGGGGGAGGCTGCAGAAAGCTGCTAGTGACCCTGCTTGGGACTGTGGCTTCTAGCAAACTGTAGGACTGCGGAGAGAAGAGAAATAGTCACAGCCCAGCAACCAGAAACCAGGAGCAGAAATGAAGTATGAGAACTGGAAAGGAAACAGACAAAGCTGTCTTCCTTTAAAGATAGTAAGATTGTTTACACAGAAAATCCACTGTGTAGGAACATTATTATAAATAATAAGACAGTTCGGCAAGTTTGCTGACTATAACATCAATATACAAAAGTCAACAGTATTCTGTAGGCACTAGATACAACTAATTGAAAGGGAGCAGAAAACAAGGGTGGAGCTGGAGGAAAATGTTCTATCAGAGGAGGGTTTTTAAACATGGGAGATACCCAAGTACTATGTATGCTGACAATAAAGCTCCATCTAAGTGTAAGAAGTTGATGGTGCAGAAAAGAGGTGGATGACCTCAGGAATAAGTCCTTGAGACATCAGTAGAGGGTGGGATCCAAAGTGCAGCATCCACCTTCAGTGGGAGTACTGATGCTTATTCTACTGCAATGGGAAAGGAGACAGATGTGTGCCAGTAGTTTCACAGAAGAAATGAGGGGGGCATGAGGGAGTTTTTGTCTGATTATTTCTGTTTTCTCTATGAGAAGTAAGATGAGATCATAAGTTGAGAGTGGATGATCATTGGAGGTTTGAGGGAAAAGAAATAGTGATCTTAGGAAAGTTAAAATGAATTTACTAGGGGAAAGATGTAGCATTTCTGGGCAATGTTGAGTACTCATTTGAAGACTGCAGTCAATGGTTCAAAATGTGATCAGTCAACTTCGTTGAATTATTTTCTCTATTAATCTTAAATTGCTTCAGGGTCATTACAGCCTAAGCCAATAGGTGAGTTTAACCAGATTTGGGGATTTCACTAGGTAAATTTGACATGAGGAGAGAAGGACAAAAAGGTGAATGGCAGGGTTTATAATAATGGACCATAGAATTGATCATGGGTACAGAAAAAAACGAGGACATGAGAGATGATAAGTAGAACAAAACAAAGCCAAGCAAAAACACATGCAAACAAACAAACAAGTGAGCTTATTGGAGATTTTACTGAAGTAAAAAAATGGGAGGACGAAAATGGTGGTTAGCCTATGACAATTGAAATCCAGACTTGAAAGGTGGCTATGGGAAGGCTAGGCAATGGCCATTTAATGTGGCTGGGGAACGTGGAAGAACAGATCCTTGGAAATGAGGAGGTCAAGGAACTCAGAGACCACGGATGTGAAAGTCATCAAGAAGGATGACAAATGCAGGGTGAGAGGGAGGAGGGTGAGTTATGTGCTCGAGTGTTCAGTCGGTACATGAGTCACAGAGAGGTTGTTGATGACAGCAGCAGAGTGGCAGAAGGGTTAGATAGTGTGAAGGAGGGAACATCCAAATAGCTGTGGTTTGCAAAGGAGAAGAAAGGGTTTGCAGCAGAGGAAGCAAGGAAGCCAACACCCCCATCCTCACACTCGGAGATATGTGACAGGGGGAAAAAGGCAACCCCGCTTTCGGAAGCTGCGGGGAAAGCCACATGGGTTCAGGCATGAAGATAAACAGCACGTTCAAGGAAGAGCTCCAGGAAGCCCAGTGGAGAGGGTGGAGATTGTGCCAAATAGTAATAACAACACTGACGTGGTCTCTCCTCCCACTTCCACCCCCACTAGAATGTCAGCTCCATGAGGACAGAGCCATTCGTCTATTTTGCTCACTGATAAATCCCAAGGACTAAAACAGGGCCTGGAACACTGCTCAATAAATATTTTTTGACTGAGTAATAGTACCTAATATTTATTGAGCATTAATGTGCCAGGGACACTACTGAGTGCTTTATATGTATTATCACTGTTACCCCCATCTTATAGATGAGAACCCGGAGGAACAGAGAGGTTATGTGCATGACCTATGGCCACGGAGCTGGCAAAATCCAAACATACTCTAGCTGTGATTTGCCTCTAGAGCCTCTGTGTTCCTAAACTCCGATCACCCTGCTTCCTATGGTGTAGAGATGCCATCTCAAAGAAAGAGCCCAGGTGGTGCTAAATAACCAAAGAGACTGGACCTCTAGTGGTAACTGAAGTTAAAAGTTAAGCAATAAATATTAATTCTAATTTCAAAAATTAGTCAAAAAGCTAGTCTAGGCCGTTTGCTGCCCCTAATGTCCTATTCTTGCTCATCTCACTGTGACGCCAGCACTTTCTGGTATCAGTTCCTGGCTCTTTCATTTCCTTCCCAGTATCTTCACCCCTACCAGGCCCCACCCTTGCCCCGCCTCCTCCCGCACATCTCCCCATCTCCCTTTGTTATTTTTAGTTCCTGCATGTCCCCACTCAGATACCTGGCAAACCTTCTCCTTTTTCCACTAACTTCTCTCAAGGGCAGTCAGGTGCGT
This sequence comes from Galagoides demidoff, assembly GCA_963574575.1. NCBI lineage: Eukaryota > Metazoa > Chordata > Mammalia > Primates > Galagidae > Galagoides > Galagoides demidoff. The sequence continues at coordinate 6,811 of CAUYQV010141243.1, forward strand.
TGGAAGCTAATTTCTAAGCATGTGATATTGACGCATTGATCTTACAACAGGCCTTAGGATCACCAGGCTGACTCACTGTCATACTGAATCCAACTACAAACTCATTCTGGGAGTGCCCTTTGAAGTGCTAGGATTCTGTTGGCTGTTTTAGGAACAGCTCATACCATGAAGTTGAAAAAGTAAATGAACATTTCAACATTTCAGGAAAACCAAGAGAAAAAAAAAAAAGGATATGTGTAACTGGGTGGAGGAAGCCTGGGATAGAGCCACTGTTTCTGTGTTAAGCCTCTGTGTCATCATCTCTCAGTGAGATATAAAGGTCACTGGGGTCAGAGCATGTGAAAGGTCTTGACAAGCACTTGGTACATTGAATCAAAGGTCAGTAACCCACAGTGTACTGATGCTTCTAAATCTGTTAAAGTTCTTTGGGTGCATGCAACAGAAATATCTCTGGCTAACGCAAGCCAAAGGGAGTTTAAAAGAAGGCTATAGGGCACCCATAAGATTAAGGCTGGAGAATCAATCTCAGAAATAGGTAAAAGCAAGAAGATTCCAGGAACTAGGAAGCAAACAAAGGTCAGAAAATCTGGTCAGGAGACTCCAGTTGGATGGGATGAAAATCCTAATGTTGCCATTCGCTTTGTGCCCCTTTTCAAATTCACTTTCCATTGAAGCATCATCTGATTGGCCTAACTTGAGTCAAAAGCCTCCTGATTACAAGCAACATCCACAGACTCTAACCTATGGGTATAATAAGATAATCCCTCCAAAGGAAATCAGTGTTGCTAGGAAGGGGAAATCTGACACAACAGACGTCTATAATGCCTAACTCTTCTGTGGATATTTAAGACTTTGTAAAACCTTATTTCCTCTCCAGCTATACTTGTCGAGTCAGCCCTGGAGTGGTCTAAACAGAAGGCTATCAGTCAGCACCAGCCAGCCAGCTGCCACATGGTCGTCTTCATCAAGCAATATTCCTTTGGAAGGAACTCTTAAATTTACTGTCACATAAACGTTTCCTGGTAGCCCAAGTCACTCTTTGTAAAATCTTTTCCCTCTACAGTTTGGAGTTCTTTTTCCTTAAGCCTTTAAAAATAAAATTCCTGTCTTATTATTGATTTAGATTTTCATGGAAATCTTTAGTGTTTTCTTGCTTTTTCAAATAGTTTTTTTTTCCTTTGCTACTTTTCCTACCTGTTTTCTTTCATTAAAAATTGGGACCCAACATTTCTAGAATGATTGTCACAATAAGAGCACATGTATCCTTCAAGAGATGGTCTACCTCTACCTTAATGTTAATTAAGGGGGTTACTCTGGATAAGGGTTTTTTAATTTTGTTCTGGTTTGTTTACATCTGCAATATTTTTTTAAGATCAGTGTGATCACAGAAACACCCTAAGGGATTATTAGGAAGAGGAAAAGCCCTCAATGAAAATTACTACATTTCAGTTCTTTTAGACTTAGCCCATATCTTGGGATTTAAAAGTTTTTTAATGAGATAATTTGAATGAAACCTTCATATATATATATATATGCTTCCTTTGATAAAATATGTTTCTATACAAGTTTTTCTTAATGATCCTTCTTATTTCTCTATTTAGTTATTACTTTTTGAAATATTTTCACATATATAATCTCATTTTATTTATTAAATGAATTGGTTAATAGAGGTATTTTGTCCTTATTTTATTCATGTAAAAACTAATTTGTCACAATATTATGGGCCTGGTACAGTGGGTGGCTCATGCCTGTAATCCCAGCACTTTGAGACAGCAGGATCACTTGAACCAGGAAGTTCGAGACCAGCCTGGACAAGGTAGCAAGATCCAATCTCTATGAAAACAAACCAAAAAAAGATTATCATTTTACCCAAAGTCCATAGCTAGTTAGTCATGAAACCAGACCATGAACCAAGACCTCTTAATTTCTAGGCATTTGATTATTAAAGTTAGAGATCTCAATTGAGGCCACTGTCACACTTAGAGCTTGCTAAGAAGAGACTCTATCCATGCTACAAAGGGCCTAACTCTGGCTCTTTCCAGGCCCCTGGGCCAAAAAGATATGACCACTCTGAGTCCATGCTCCTCCTTCTAGACCACACTCTGGATCCCAGGACCCCAGAGTCCTGTGAATGTCACTAAGTCTATTTGAACCTGTCCTCCCAGGGGTAGTCTGTACCTTTGATTATGTGTCACTAAGCCCAAGGTGCAGCCAAGCGCTGCCAAGGCATGACCATTTTGCGGGGTGGGGAGACAGAGCTTGGCTCATGGGCTGAGAAGTGTGCAGGCTATACAAGGCCCCTGCTAATGCAGGATGGAGCTGGGAATGGGAAGGAAAGGCCTGGGGCTGGATGCCCACTGCTGCCCATCTCTGTGAGCAACTCTACGGTCTCCCAGAACCCCAAATTCACACCTGGCTCCCAGGTCTTTAGGAAGGCATATTTTTTTCCTTGTAGGCAGACAGAATGTATTTTGTTTAACAGTTGGTGAGCTTGATTTATACCTTTTAAATATTTAGACATGTGATACGTGGGCCTCCATTTGTGCTTTTGCCCCAGGCCCTGTAAGAGTTGGGGGTGGGCTTGCAGTATGCCGATGTATTTTGTTTGGCTAGCACACTGTTTTTTTAACATCTTGAATTAGTTTCTAACATTAACAATTGGGAGATTTCATATAAAAATGGAGAGTTCTGGTTTCTCTTTTTAAAAAACACAGAAAATCATGTAATTCAGGGCCCGCCAACCTGTAGGGTAAAAAGGAGCTAAAGCTGAGTGGTAGCAGCCTGCTCTGCCCACAGTTCCCACCTGTGCCCTTCACTCATTTTGGTGACCTCTGACCTCTCTGGGCCCTGAGGGCATTTGAGTTTTTCACCCCTGATTTAAGTCCTTGTTGGTTACGTCCTTTCTGTAGGAAGCCACCATGCTAGCCCATTTAACACATTGTTTCTGCTTCTTCTCTCCAAGAAAGATTTTTCCCCCATTAGGTAAATGTAAATTCCTAAATTTTCATCTAGAAAAAATGCCCATAATTTTGGCTTCTTTTTCCCTAACTTCTGAATCTTGATGAATTATTAAAACAGCAGCTAGGAACTTCAAGAGAGCAGTCCCTTTCTGCAGGGATCCCCCCTTTCTCCATGCCATGAGAACTGGAAACCCAGCGGAATGGATTTTCTCACTTTGACCCCAGTGAGGGAGGGAGATGTTTGATAACTGACAAAGAGCTTTTGTTCAGGTTTGCAACAGGATCGATCAGTTAGCCCCACTGCACGGCCCCTTGGTCCTTCCAGGTTCATCTTCCCCTTGTGCCCCTGAAGAGCCCCCAGCCCTTCCTCCACTGAGGCCATAGCGCTCCTCGCCTCTGAGTCGCCAGCACCCCCTCCTCCACCCGCCTCAAAGTCTGGAAAACAGCTTTGCACGTTAACCTCCAGGGGCATTCACTGGGCTTCCAGCGGGGTCCCCAGCCCCACAGCCTGCCAAAATAGGCTCTTTACACTCCATAGATGGGAGAGAAAAATCTGCTTGTTCGGTTGCAACTGTCAAGCAAAGGACGTGCTGAGCTCAGATGGAAATAGCAGCAGGGTCAGGGCAGGGCAAGGCCCCAGCATTTCATTAGCTCGGCCCAGCTAAGGGTGATTAAATGCACACAGTGGCCCATGAATGGGGCCATGGAGGGCAGCCACAGCACGGCACAGAAAAATCATTCTTTGGCCGCTGTCAGCCAGCTGAATGGGACTTAATTATCGGGATAATGAGAACTGATTTTCATTGTTTTAATTTTGGAGAAGGGGTGAGAAAGGAGGGACTTTTTTCCCTGATCTGGGTGAAAGGATGCTAAACTGTGGCCTCTGACAGGGGCCCCGTATCCTGCAGGCTGCTGTTGGCTAAGCCTCCTGTATGTGCTGTTCTTCACCAGTGCGGTAAGAGTGTCAGGGTTGTCTTCTGTGTCAGAGTTTCCTTTAGGCCCTATGATCCTGGCAGGATGTGTCCTCATAAGAATATGTCTGGCATCCACCCCGAGCAGCTGTCCCAAAGCAACACGGACCGGGAGAAGCCACTGGACAGATCTCCTCTGCTTAGCCCCTTCCAAATGCTTCCAGGACCTGAGTGACTCCTACCCTGCTCCTGGGTTTTTGTTTGTTTGTTTTGTTTTGAATACAAGATCTAGAGAATTCAAATGATCTGCTCAGGGCACACATAGGGGAATTCTGAGTTCCTTGCACCCTGTTTGAGGCTCTGGAGCCAAGGGCTCACTGCTGACCACACCACACCACACACTGCAGGGCTCACTTGGCAATTGAGATAAGTTCTGGTCCCCATGAACAGTGAAAGTCATTACGAATGACTTATTCAGCCACCGTCCCCAGATCTTGCTTTTCATGTAGATGTGAGCGAGTCATTTATTTCCCAACTTGACCGCTCATCTCTCTATATAACATGTATTACAGCAGGACGGTCAAATAATGCATTTTTACGAGGTTGGGTTTAGCAGGTTTCTAGGTGCTGTGGAAATATGTAATGACACATCCCCCTAAAAAAAGTCAATTGAGGGGACCTGAAACAATTAGAGAAACACATAAGAGACCCTAAAGGAATGTGACCCTCCAGCTACTAGAAGAAAGAGAGGCTGGGCTTAGGAGCAGTGAGGGGTGCTTTGTGAAGAGCTGAAGGCTTGTGAAGCCTCCAAGGTTGAGTAGAATTTCAATCAGGAACAAAGAGTGGAATTGGATGGTGTATTTGAGAGAAGGAAACAGACATCATTGGAATGGAGAATCCTCATGGGGACGATTTAGCTGCAGAGTCGGGCCAGATGATGTGGAGTTGTGGAGCCTGCTTTTTTCTCCCCCTAACTTCATCTTTGGACATAAAATATGGTTGTTGTTGCTAAAGTTTGGTTTTGTGTTCATTTTCCCCTTCCAAGTTCTCAAAGGGATAGGTAGAAAAGAAAAAGGCATATCCTCCTTTGCAGAGCACAGAGAAGGAAGCTGGGTTCGATGCGTTTAGGCTCAAGACCAGTACCAGTGCCTTCACCAGGACAGCCCAGGCTATATCCCCAGCGACATTCTGCAGACCCTTACTCTGCTCCATTCAGTCTGGGCTCCTCTTTTCTTGAAGGCTTGACAGGGTATAGATTAAGTTCTTCAATTCTGGCAACTGGGTTCTTTGTGGCAAGGAAGAGATGGTTAAGAAAAGCTAGCTGGTATAGGTTAATGGCCTACCTGGCTCCCTTTCAAAAAGAAATGCTTTCGTCCTTTCCAGAAGCCACAAACTATATGCACAGTCTTCATAGAATATGTCTGTATGTCAGAATCGATTAATCATGCCTGTTAGGGAGGGAAATGGTTTCTCTGGCTGAAACAATGGCTACGTCCCTATGATCGGAGACTTTTTTTTTTTTTTTTTGGCTTGAGAAACACACACAGGTCAGAGGGAAAAGTTGAATCTAAATGACATACAGTGTTTTCTCCTCTCTGAAATTTGCCCTGAAACTTTATGTCACCCAGCCGGCTACCTATGGCATATTGTCAGTGCAATCCTTTAGAGCCCTCTTTCATTTCTGAGAGAAAGAAGTGGAATTTATAATAATGGTTCTCAATATTTACACCATTCGTTTCAAGATCTCTATGCACTTAAAAATGGCCGAAAGTGGCCACTCTCTTAACAGTCTGTCATTTGCATGGCCGTCTGCAAGATCTTTCTCAAAACCAAACCTAATCTCAAATCCTCCTTTATCAAGCTTCCCATGGGCTCTCTGGGGTCTACAGAGGTAATCTCCAAATGTTTTGGACCAAACGTTCAATCAGTGAACAATTTTCTAACATACATACATAGTTTTTACATTACATACATGTATTACTTTACTAATATATTATGTACATTATAAAACATACACAAAATTAAGATTTTAAGAGGTTGAAATAAAGATGAGTAAGCAGTATCTTAAAATAACTTGCTAATGGTGATGGCTTCATCCTATCATCAGCTAATATCTCAAAGCACAATAATTAGGTCAGGCAAGATCCAGCATAAATTATGGCGAATGTAAATTCTTATGTCTAAATTTTTTGATTTGACTTCTAGTTACAAGTGAATACTTAATCATTGTTTCTGGTTTGTAACAAGGCTGAAGAGAACTTGTTCTAAGGGTATCAGTGCTACTATTCTTACTATTTGCTTGTACCTAGACAACTAACGTTTTTGATATGTTGTTTCTATGTGGGAATATTTGTAATCCCCTTGTCCATTTTGTATATGTTAGGTTATATCAGACAATATCCATACTCCACTAATGCAGGAAGACACAAGCTGTGGTGATTCACATGTCAGTGAAAGCCCAGAGGAGTGGAGCTGAGGATGCCACTGTCACCCCCTTGCACTGCAGTTTCCAATCTTGCCACCGAGTATCTCATGAACCATTCATGACACGTGCCCATGGGGGAGTGAGGAGCCCATTGTCAGTGTGGATATTAAAAGCCAAGCTCCTTATTTCTCAGGTAAAAATAAGTAAAAATTTTAATACTTTTTGACTGAGTTCTAATGGGTCATCTTATGTAACTCTGGGGCCTGCATCCCATTTGGAGACCAAGGGTCTACAGATTGGGTTTCAAACACATTAGCATTGACTTAAAGGGTCCTTCTCCATCCAAACTCAGCCCATCTTTATAGCCTCCTCCCCCATCATTCCTTGTCTTATACCGAGGAGACTTCCCATTCTTCTTAAATTTTGAAATATTCTTTAATAACTCCATTCCTTTGTACTTACTGTTTCAGCCTACTAGAATGCCTTTCTAGAGTAGAGTATAATAAATATTTTGACCCAAGTAAAATCATTAAAGGATCTGATTCCCTCAGACCAGAGATCAGCAAGTTTTCTGTAAAAGGCCAGATAGTAAATATTTTAAGATTTAAAGACCATACTGTCTCTGCAAACTACTCAGGTCTCCCATTGTAGTGCAGAAATGGCCACAGACGATACGTAGACAAATAAGCATGTCTGTGTTCTAACAAAACTTATTTTACAAAAATAGATGGTGGACTGAATTTGGACCTAGGGCTATAATCACCAACCCCTACCCTAGAAAGCCTGTCACTCTTCTACTACTGCTCTCCTTCTAGCGTTTTCTGCATGATTATCTGTTTACAAGCACATCTTGCCCAAAGGACTGAATGCCTTGAAGTCAAAGACTTTCATTCCTCTTCCCTGGAAACTAGAAGTCTGGGACTAGAAGCTATTCAATAAAGTACATTGTTGAATATCAAGAATTACCCTTATATTCCTGGTGGGAAAATAGAGAAAAATCATTCCACTGCATACAAGATTGAATGGTTTATTCCAAGATTTATCTAAAATAAAAGATTATATAAAAATTAATGAGACTAAAGGATCTGTCTTGAGTTGGAAGTAGGCCTTCTCACAGGCGAGTCAGTGTCCTGCTCACCTGACTACCATGTTCATTTCCATGCTGTGTTGTTTTGTTCCACATCTTCAACCACAACCACCTACCCACTCATGAGGCCAGTTCCTCCATTTGTATGGTGCTTTATGGTTTTCAAAGCAAATAGCACAATTCCTATTTTGTAGATAAGGTATCTAAGACACGGTAAATGACTTGTCCTATGAATGATGCAGCTGAGACTTCTGATTCCTAACCTAAGACTTTTCATTGTTCTAGACAGCCTCTCAGGTCATTAGGACAAAATGATACAGTGCAAAATTAAGTCAAAGAATAAATTAATCCGGTTTGAAAGTCCAAGTATCCCTAAGGACAAATGTATGTCAGAATTTCAATGGTATTCCGTGGGGTTGGTCCAATGAAAGTGTAGACCCAGCCAACTTCGCACAAGATACATAAATACCAAAATCAATTTATCTAACCATCGTTTATCTTGGAAATACAAAAATTTAGACTAGAACTTGGCTGGAATGAAGAGATTCACACCAAGCCTGCATCCTCACTACTCTTGTAAAATGCTTCAGGAACCCCAGCGTTGAAGATCTCACTGTTGTGTTTGACCATGAAGGTCACCTACACCTAATTTGCTGTTGGTGGAAGGTTAATACTGACTCAGAGGCAAGGAGACCACTGACTGAATCACCACCACTTACTATAGTCCTCTGCTCTGTATTCCTTGGAAACCTCTTGCTTCAGTTTGGGCTTAACCCAACCCACTTAGAAGGAGAGAGCAATTTTACAGCCCCGCCTGGAGTGATTCCAACCCAATCGTATCTATTTCCAAATGATCTGACACAGCAAGAGGATCGTATTTCCTTTGGAGGCTTGGCTGAGAATAGTTGGGTTGGCAACACTGAACCAGAGTGAATAAAATAAGACTGTCCAAAAAAAAAAAAAAAATAGCCCCTGAGGAGATAGGGCTAATGAAATGCTCAGGTCAGGGGTGGGGTGCTTTCTGGGGATATCGGAAAAACAAAGAAAGACTAAGTGACCAAGTGTAAAATTCACAAGAGTCAACAATGATTTGGGGCAGCCAGACAGACTGGCACATGCCCAGTGCTTTCTGAGAGCAGGCACCACGCCTAAAATAATTCACAGAGTCTATCTCTTATTTTTATTTTTGCCTCTAATCAGATGTTTTAAATTGAAATTTGTTATGGTTGGTTACCTGTCCACCTTCTCCCCCATCCTGTCAAAGGAGGCAGGGATTCTGAAGACATTTGCTGAAGACCCCTGTGTTCAATTCTGGTCTTAGGGAATAGCCATTCGGGAGTTCCAGGAATGGGATGTGGGCACAGCAGAGGGGTTAGGTTTCATTTAAGGTCCTTGGAAAGAAATAAATAATCTGTTGCTACAATGAAATGGAGTTGGTTCTTCACAAAGTATGTGAAGGGTTAATCTGAGCCCTAGAACCAGCTTCGAATCAAGATGAGTCTCTGTTCAGACGAAGAAGGGCATATCTTTGAGCAATAGATTTCACAAGCACATATGTGGTTCATATTTCTTTGCTTTGGTTGTGTAAAAATATTTTTAAAGGCAAAGATTCAGTGACAAAGTTGGGCTCTTGGGGCTGTTCCTTGAGCGAGAAGAGGTATACGCCTCTGGCTGTACACTTGGCAATGATGTCTTCATGCTTCTTTTTTCCACCCAAATATTATGGACATTGGAGTATTTGCAGGAAACAGTTTTAAAAAGACAACAATCGCTTCCCTTTGCTTCATGCTTTTCACAGTCAGTTCAACTGGCACATTTCAGGCACCTGCTGTGTGCCAGGCATTTTTTCAAAATGGAACAAGACTGCCCTTGCCCTTAATGTCTTAGCTGTCTAGGAGAAAAAAAGACAGTATCATAAGAAGCAGGAGCAGAAACAGAGTGAGAGACCCAGGGGAAGGAGCCATTGTACAGAAGCTTCATCAAACAGTAGGTGTGAGAAAGGGGAGAGGCCGCGCCTACAGAGCCCTAGCCATCACATTGATTTCCCCAAATACTTACTATCTTGCTTGTTACCTTCCAGTAATGAAGGGTTTGGTATTCAAAGATGAACAGGACATGGAGCCCAGAGTAGGGGGTTCAGGGAAGGGAGGTAGGGGCCACGTTGGTTAAGGGTTTTACTTGCCAAACTGAACTTTGCTCTACAGGTAATGAGGAGACTCTGACGGTCTTTCTGAGGTGACAACACAGATATCCACCCCACTCTCTTATTTTCTTGTGCTTGTTTTCTGTCTGGTTCCCTGACAGGGATGTGATTGCTTCCCATAAGAAGAGGGGCCCTACTGGTCCTATTCACCGTTGCATTCCCAGTTCTGGCACTAGCACATAGTAGGCCTCCAGCAAATGTTTACTGAATGAATAATCAGATCTATGTTTAGACAGTTGTCTTCGGAGATCCCACAGGAAGGATGTGCAGCAGCAGAGAGGAGCTCAAAGCCTGGTCCAGGGCAATGGTGGCATAGATGGAAAGGAAAGGATTTGGGGACTCAACAGAGTTAGCATTAACAGGGCTCAATGAAAGGGAGGGTTCAACAGTGACATTAGGTTTTCATTTAGATGTCTGCGTGGCTGGTGAGATCACTGACTGAGAGACAAAGACAGAGGAGGAACCTGAAGGGTTTGCTGTGGGAAGCAGGGGCACGCAGATGATGAGATCAGTTTTGGACATGTGTGAGGTGAGACAGCCGTACAACGTTCAGCTGGAGATGTCCAGTAGACAGCTGGAGATATGCGTGGGCAATTCAGGAAGAGGGTCAGGGCTGAGGTCACTTACTGGTGGTAAGTGAAGCCAGCCAGTCAAGGCTAAGCCACTCAAGGAGAACATACGGAGTTGGAAGAGAACACAGAAGCCTAAACCTGTAGAAACACCATTCGACAGGAGGGAGGGAAGGAAGAGCCAGGGGGAGGCACCATCTGAGCCCACCTAGGACAGAGCAGCAGTCAGTGGACACCAGAGCTGTCATCTGGGGTGACTGGCTCCACCCAGCTCTTTCCATGTGAGTGGTGATGGGGAGCTCTTGGCAATTCTGGGCTAAGAGCAGAAGACATCTGAGAAAAGAAGAAATGCATTTGTGCAGTTTATCAGAATGTTCTCCTTCTGGCGCACCCTGAGGGAGGGGCCAGAGTTAGTTATGTGCTGAATGGTCTGTTTGAGGATGTCAGCTTGGAAACATTTGGGGAGCTGCCACAACACAAACACCAGCAAATCATCTTTCATGGCTCCCAAGCAGGAGCAGCTCTCATGGACTAGACAGGTGGTTGGCCAACGATCCATACCTCAGGTTCTGGGTTCAGGTTCCAGCAAGAGAATCATAGGAGGCTTCTGGCTCTACTGTTCTCAGGGAGGTGTTCTCTTCCGGAGGCTGAGTCACTCACTTATCAGTGCCCATCTTGACGTGACCTCAGGACCATCCTCCTTCCTCAGCACCCTCTGCCGCCTACAAGCTGTCTCTACAGTCCCCATATTCTGCCGTCCTTCCAGCCACCAAGGTGCTACCTGCCACTGCCTGTCTACCAGTGCAAGGCGGTCATTCCTATATTTATTTTAGTCACTGAAAATTTTGTGTTAGGGAGATGAAAACTTAAAGAGAAGCCAGTCCATGAGACAGCTCAGAGTGGAGCTGCCTGGTCTGACTAGAGGACTGCTGGCGTCCAGGAGTCCTGCCCACACCTCAGCACCCCGAAGCACCACAGAATCCACAGTGAACTTGGAGGCACGAGAAACGGGGCTGGTGTCAGCAAGCCCAGCTTCCTTCCCAGTCACCTTCCCTGTCTCTCTTTCCCTGGTCATGGGTCTTTTCACTCTCTTTTCCCAGGCAACCTTCGTCTCAGAGAAAGAACCCCCAGGTGGGACAATAGCATTGGGGGTGCCCTCTTCCCTGACGAAGAGCACATCATTCCCCGTCTCAGTCTCCCCCAGAGCTTCGGGCCCTTTTTAATAATGGAGTCATGTAGTCTGTGTGGGTTGACCAGAGACTCCCTGGAAAAGGCTGCGTGGAAAGGGAACCCACAAGACCTCCCCGCTGGAAGAGTCCAAAGCAACGGGCCACTGCAGAGCCCCCCCCACCCCCGCCCAGGAAGCACAGTGCCAGAGACCCTGTCTCAGAGGTGGCAGTGGTTTCCTTCAGCAGAGGTTAAAAGAAGGGAGGAGGAAGGGGAGGAGAGAAGCCTCCAAAGCTGGCAGCATACTCCCATATTCTTTCTGTTAACTGCTTTCTCTCCTCTTTCTAGAACAGTGGTTCTCAACCTTCCTAAAGCCGCGGCCCTTTAATACAGTTCCTGTGGGTCGCAACCCACACGTTGAGAACTGCTGTTCTAGAAGGTGACATACCAAGGCTTCCTCCCCTGTCCCCCTCTCAGTGCCAGGTGAATCTCGCATACCTCAGGACCCCTGCCCAGGACATCCTCGCTGTCCCCTGTGGCTCCCCCGCCCCAGTGCCCAGCCCTGCCCAGCCCTGCCCAGCCCTGCTGCATATTTCTGCTCAGGCTCCCACTCAGCTTGTGCGTCACTGCTATTCATCTTGTTTAGGGCTTGGCTGGGCTGCAGATACTGTGAATATGGTAATTTTAGACTCCCTGATTGGAAAGGATTGCAGGGCGGCTTGGGGTGGGAGGAGGGCAGTTTGATTTACTCTGTTGGAGCTGGGTTGAGATGCTCTGCTGCTCTCCCTGTCCCCCTCTTCTCCAAGTCATGCTCACATCAGGCCCCCAGCCCTAGTGTGGGTCCTGACTTCTTGGGGTCTGGGGAGGAGTGAGAGAGACAGAACAGATGTCTCTAGGCTCTTGGCCTGGAGAATTGTGGGTTAGCACAGAGCGCTGCAGGGCCTACAAGGCCAGAGGTGTGATCAGTGACACACAGGGTGGGGGTCCCAACCCGGGGTTTCTCCCTACCCAGTGCTGGGAGCAGGGTACCCCAGTGATTACGTGGAGGCTGCCCAGGCCTCAGACCTTTTCCTCAGCTAGCTCCCTTTTCTGTCATCCTTTCTCTCCTGACCTCCCCCCAGGGGGCCATCAGTCCCCAGGGCATCTGCCAGGCACTCCCGGGGTTGTCAGCAAATCCTACCTCCCACCCTGTGGTGCATAAAAACCTAGTTTGCATTTGATTACAGGACCCCCAGAGCTCAGCAGGGAACTCCCCGGGCACTGGAAGTCAGGGTGGAAGCTGAGAGAGTTCTGAACCCCAGGACTCAGTCAGGTTCTTCAAAAGCCACCAGATATGCTTCCAGCTGCCTGCCTCATCTGCTCAGTTCCTGATTCCAAGCCTCTTGACTGAGTCAGACTTGGAACATCCCCACTTTTGAACCACCATCTATAGTCATCACAGAATGTGGGAGCCTGGGGAGGACCAGGGGAGCAATTCAGACTGCTTCGAGCCCAAACCCTCATTTGACTGACGAGAACTGACTTGTGCCAAATCACAAGTCCAGATAACCACGAGACTGTTAGCCTGTATCTGGTGCTCAGTCCACACCATGGACACATTTTTTATAGAGACCCAGAAGATGGAGGAAAGGCCTGCTAAGTGTTTCCCCAGGGAGGCAGCTGTAGTGGAATCCTGGTGCTCTTGCTGTTGGGCTTGTGTCAGTCACCTTTGGGAACAGGGAACTTGCCATCTACAAGGCAGCCTATTAAAGCTTTGGTCAGTGTGGCCTGTTGTCTAATAATTCGCTATTGCTGCAAGTCTCCCAGCTGTCCACCCACATCTGCTTTAGTGGTGGGGTCAGGCCTGGGAAGAGGGCCAGGGACTCAGAAGGATGGTACAGGTTGTCCTGCTCAGGAAAAGAACTAGCAGGACTCTTCTGGGGGTGCAACCTGGAGAGACTCTCTCCCCTCTCTTTAGTCAGGCTTTGCCCCCTTTTCACTCATTAGGGTGTGCCCTTCCTGTGCACCCTCTGGCAAGGTGCCAGCCACCATAGACTAATACTTGTTCATTTTCCTCATGGAAATATGAGCATGAGGGCATTTTACTTAGGTTGTGTGCCCTCCACCCCCACAATCACTATAGAACAGTTATCTGTGGGAGGAGTGAATTCCAGGCACTGGGAGTCAGGGGGGAGCTGAGAGAGTTATTCACAGAATCTTCTATACTAAAGGTGCATTGGTTTGGACCAATTCAGGTTTTGGTCTGAAGAATCTTAGGCATCGGCTCAGCGCCTGTGGCTCAATCGGCTAAGGCGCCAGCCACATACACCTAAGGTGGCGGGTTCGAATCCCCAGCCCGGGCCCGCCAAACAACAATGATGGCTGCAACCAAAAAATGGCCGGGCGTTGTGGCGGGCGCC
>CAUYQV010141246.1:0-15358 GCA_963574575.1 Galagoides demidoff
TTTCCTTGCAATGAGTAGAATTTCCCCTCTGTCCCTTGTCACAAGTTTAAAAACCTCACAGCTTGTATAATGTAACCATTTGGGGTCTGCTTTTAACTTGGACTAGTGTAACTCCTTCATGCAATAAACTGAAAAGAGCCAAAATAAATAAATAAATAAATAAATAAATAAATAAATAAATAAATAAATAAATGAACAAATATTTTGCCAATTTATCTGAATTGTCTAGAAACTTTGCAATCAGATTATTTTGGCAGTTCTACCAGACCGAACATGCACCACACGTACATATCAGTACACTAGGCCTAGTTCCTTATGTTGATCATCTCCATATGCTAACCATTTTGTTACAGTCCTTTGGGTGGTCAACTTAGAAGTTCTACTGTAGTTGTAAACAGAAAATCAAATTGAAAATATGAAGCCTGGCTATTAACCTATAAAAAGCTGACATGTGAAGTCTTTTCTTTTCTTTTCTTTTTTTTTTTTTTTTGAGACAGAGTCTCACTCTGTAGCCCTGGGTAGAGTGCTATGGTATCACAGCTCATATAAATCTCAAACTCCTGGGCTTGAGAGATCCTCTTGCCTCAGCCTTCCAAGTCACTGGGACTCGATGTAGCTGCCATAATGGCAAGTTAATTTTTCTATTTTTAGTAGAGACAAGGTCTTCTCTTGCTCAGGCTGGTCTCAAGCCCCTGAGCCCAAGGGATCAGACCACTGGGCCTGGCCTCATAAAGAAATTTTAGTAATTTCATGAGCCAGGGCCAGGCGTGGTGGCTCATGCCTGTAATCCTAGCTCTCTGGGAGGCCAAGGTGCATGGATTGCTTAAGCTCAGGAGATCAAGGCCAGCCTGAGCAAGAGTGAGACCCGTCTCTAAGAATAGCTGGGTGCTGTGGCGGGTGCCTGTAGTCCCAGCTACTTGGGAGGCTGAGATAAGAAGGTCACTTGAGCACAAGAGTCTGAGGTTGCTGTGAGCTAGACGCCCCAGCTCCCTACCAAGGGGGCAGGGGAGGGGGGCAAAGTGAGACTCTGTCTCAAAAAAAATTTTTTTCTTTATGATTAAATGATGGTGACAGCCAAGTAACTAAATGCGCCTGTGTATGTTTAACTTATTTGGCTAAATAAAAGTTATCAAACTTTTAATACAATTAAAAGAATGTTTTTCCGGGGCAGCACCTATGGCTCAAGGAGTAGGGTGCTGGCTCCATATACCAGGGGTGGCAGGTTCAAGCCCAGCCCCGGCCAAAACTGCAAAAAAAAAGTTTTTCCATGATTCAAGAAGTCTGGGAATCATGGAATTGCTAAGCACCAGATAACTTTAGAAGGAACTAGAAGGAACAATCCTACTTAGCTGCATTTCATAAATATCTGGGGAATTATACAAGGACAATGCCCATTTGAACTAGAAGGAACAATCCTACTTAGCTGCATTTCATAAATATCTGGAGAATTATACGAGGACAATGTCCATTTTAAGAACTTGCTGGTATCATCCTTGTTACAAAGTGAATAATCAACACTCAAGTTACCTTTAACCACTGAGATTTCCTTTAATGATTTAGATTGTTTTATGAACTCCTCCTCTGGTAATACATACCTAAATATTTTAACAAAATACCTTCATTATAGATTATTTGCTGTCACTTCTTTCCTGTCTACGTCATATACATCCACATCCATACTTAAGCAACCAGATAATTTACTAGATGAAACCCACTAATAAACTTCTCTCCCAAACATTATTTTCCATAGGCCGGTAGGTTCACACCTGTAATCGGAGCACTTTGGGAGGCGAAGGCCAGTGGATCATCTGAGCTCAAGAGTTAAGAGACCAGCCTGAGCAAGAGTGAGCCTTCGTCTCTAAAAAATAGCCAGGCGCGTGGCAGGTGCCTGTATTCCCAGCCACTTGGGAGGCTGAAGCAAGAGGCTCTCTTGAACCCAAGAATTTAAGGTTCCTGTGAGCTGTGATGCCATAGCACTCTACCTAGGGTGTCTCAAAAAAAAACAAAAACAAAAACAAAAACAAAAAAACCAAAACCCTTTCTATATCACATTAAACTGAAATTACCTGTTTTTGCCTAAGTAATTAACTATACCTGACATTATGAAAAAAAAGACAGGGAGTAAGACCAGAATTTAGGGAAGACCAGTGTAACAAAAGCAGACCGAGAATCTCTCTGGCATCTCTGTGGGCTTTCCTAATATTGTCAAAGGCATTCCTATATGAAACGTGTCTCTAAGTCTATATAGCCACTTTTTGCTTATACTTTTTCAGAATGAATTCTTAAATATGTCTTATTTTAATTAACACAAAAATATTTACTTATTTTCTTTTGTTGGAGAACTGTGTTTCTTTCTAAAAGCTAAGAAATACTTTAAACATAAAAACGCCTCTCCCACCATTGCATCTTCCTCCCATCCTTTTCTCCTTCCATTTAAACACAGAAATATGTAAATTTGCTATTCTTACCTAATTAATGCATTGACAGTGAAATTTTATTTATCTGAGATAATTTACTCTTTAAAAAAATGTAGCACAGGCATACCACACAAGAATGTTGTCTTCTCTAAAATGCACCAATGAGGATGCCACCCAAGAATGCTACCTTCTCTAAAAGGCACCCACGAGGCCTTATCTTTATATTAAAGCTGTCTTTGACAGCCTTTAGTATTCATTTAAGACATCAAAATAAATGATTCAGGCATAAAAGAATTAATGATAGCCTTGCCCTGGTTTTCCTCTAAGAACTTACCATCTTAAGAGAAGGAAATGGCTGATTTTCAGAAAAGGAATTTTCCTCCTGAACCATGGATTCTAAAATTTTAAAATACAAAAACTCAGTAAATAAAATGTTACTATAGCACTAAGAATCTTTTCTTAAATCTTTAGGAAGAGAGAGAGAGAGTGTGTGAGCACGCATAAGCACACACACTGAGTAATTACAAGATCCTTTCAAAGATAGCATTTTTGAAGGCTCTTGAGTTCATATTATTTTTAATCATTAAAAATCTAATTTTCTAAATAAGAAATCTTTGTGAAAACAAGTTTGCAAAATGTAAAGACCATAGACAAGATTATTTTCTTATAAAAATTATAATACAGTACTATTCTTTAAAAAGCAGTCATAAGCAATAATTTGTTATTCCTCAACGGAATTCAGAGCTTAGTCTTTTTGCTAAGTTTTTTGTTTGAAATGCCAAAATCAACACAGAAATCAGAAATTAAGAGAATATAATATAGCTACTATTATGCTTTTATACCATTATCATTTAACTAATATAGATTATCTTAAGAGACACAGTTTTTTTTCCAAAAGAGAAAAAACAATTAAAAGCTCAAGCTAGTCTAAAAAGAACACAAAATCTGTACTACAAATTCAAAGATTAAAAGTTTCCAAATAAATAAATGAAAGGCAAAATTCATTTTACTACAATAGTCATAAAGTATCTATAAGGTATATAGTGACCTTCATGTTCTGGGTTAAGGTTAACCTTAAACATTTATTTCAAGATGTCGTCATAAGTATTCAAACTGTTAATTACCACAACGAGAAACAAATATCTATGCATTACCTAATATATGAAGAGCATCATAATAGTTCCTGAGAAAGATAAAAATATTTTTCTACCCCTAAGAGGCTTATGTCCTATTTGAAGAGACCACGATATATACAAAAATAGAAGGTTTAAAAATGGATACAGTAAGTACCATTTATTAAGTTCCAGAGGAGTACAAAGCAAAGTGAAATGACAAAGGGACAAGGTAGGCAGGGCAAGCTTTGGGGAAAGTGAGGCACGGAGCAGATAAGCAACCTGCCCCAGGTCATAGGTGGTAAAGGACAGAGCTGGCTCAACCTGGCCCTGAAGCTGGATTCTGTATTTGATATATGCTCCACTTTGTAACGATTAAGAATGTTAGGAAAGATTGGTCGGTACAAAGATATAAGGAGTTCTGATTCTCAAATTAAAATAAGTAACAAAATGGCACATCATTCAATTGAAAATTAATATATACAAGGCTTTCACATGGCTAAAATTATCTTTAGATGACACAATATTACATTCATTAAAATGACCGTGATTATGTGAAATGGATTTTCGAAATCCTACTAACACTTATACAAAATGCAAAGTGTTTCTCCATATTGGTACATACCTCTCCGATCTTTAGATTTTAGCGCGGTCACATGAGCAAGCTAGAAAACACACACCACAAAATACAATCAGGAAAAATCCTTAGTTTATGCAAAGATAATGAGCAGAACTGCAACTTGAAAAAAATAGCAAGTGAAAAAAGACAATTAAAATGTAGAATTATCTAATATTTAATAAGAATAGGCAATATAACCACTGAGTATATTTTATATATGTATACATATATAAGATCATGGTCAAATAGCAAATTTAGGAAGAATATAAAACTTCTAAAGTTAGAAAACTGTTTACACTTAATTAAACATTTATTTAGGTATCTAAAGAGGATGGGAAGAGGAACCATTTAAAATTACATGCCAAAAAAAGAAAATTATACGGTACAACAAAATATACAAAGATCTAGAAATTAACGTATGTATAAAAACCAACTATCACATACAATGATATAAAGTCATAGGGAGAAGGGCTAGCCCCTATGGCCTATGGCCTACGAAGACTTATGGCCTAGTTCATTCCTTCATAAATGCAATAACCAAGGGATTCATGAAAACTGTCAGAAAAGACAGATGAAACAGCACAAACCCATCCTCCTAAACAGATAGAATGCACTCTACAGATGTTAGATACACAGTCATCCCCATGTGCAAAGAGAACATTACTGTATATAGGCAAATGCAAAGAGTCCCAAAACTAAAGGATACTCTACATTTTATATGACTATCACTACCTTTAACAACTGGAGCTGGTCAAATGTTAATTCCTTTACTGGAATTTCAAATAATTCAGCTGGATCAGCATCAAATTTCTAAAAAAAAAAGAGAGAGAGAGAGAGAGAGAAATGGGCCCTAAATTATTAATGAATGTTTATAGTAGATAAGCCTAACACTGTAGCTGAATTAATGATGAAAATAACTGTTAGGCAGCCATGCAGAGCATTGCCAGAGAGCCCTTCCTACATGATGCTATCTCTCATGTTCCGGCTTTGTTTTTAACACAAGTTGGAAGTGTTGGAAGAAAAAACCATTGGGAGAAGGTGTGCCGCAGAAGACACACGAAGGACAGAGACAGAAGTCAGTCAAGTCCCATATTTCCTGGCATGTTATATACATTTTATTTGACGCATATCCACACTACTACGACTAGAAAAGGAATAGGAAAGAATTCGTTTCTGTCAGTAACTTTCTAAATGTTTCTAAGCCTTTTAAACTTAAGTTTGGTTTAAAATAGCAATAATGCTTAATAAGAATCCTCATCTATCGTGTTTTCACCATGAGTGAATCTGCTCCATTAGGTTTTAATGCCATATGAAATGATGATCAAATATCACATTGTTGAAAGTACCTCTATCTTAAGGAAATGGATTAAGGTACTACCAATAAATCATCAATCCAGCAAAGATACTAAAACCCATTACATACATATTCATACATGTACACCAGTATGAACCTGTATATGTATAAAGTTTTTCTGGAAGGGTACACAAGAAACTAGTTAGAGCAAAGAAATGACACCGAGAAGAAAGGGGAAAGGAAGATTTATTTTTCATTTTACAATCTCCTAAACTTCTTATATTTTTTTCTAATGAACGTGAATTATTTGTTTGAGACAGAGTCTCATTCTGTTATCCAGGCTAGAGGGCCAGGGCCTCAGCCTAACTCACAGCAACCTTAAACTCCTAGTTCAAGTGATCCTCCTGCTTCAGCCTTCCAAGTAGCTGGGATTACAGGTGCCCTCCACAACACCTGGTTAATTTTTCTATGTTTAGTAGAGATGGGGGTCTGGCTCACGCTCAGGCTGACCTCAAACTTCTGAGTTCAAGGGATCCTCCCACTTTTGCCTCCCAGAGTTCCAGGATTACAGGTCTAAACCACGACACCTGGCCAAATGTGAATTTTTTAAAGAAAAATACCAGGTTATAAATTAAAACTCAACCTGAAAATATATAAAGTTCATTCATTCATTCATTCATTTTTGAGATAGAGTCTCACTTTGTCACCTGCTGGCTTAAGCTGGTCTTGAACCCATGAGCTTGGGCAATCTACCTGCCTCAGCCTTCCAAGTGCTAAGATTACAGGCATAAGCCACTGTGCCTGGCCCTAAAGTTCATTACTTTTAATTCCCCAATTAACTCATTCAGGTTCTACTTCACAGCAAGACAGAGTCTGTTGAAAATAGAGGATTGATAATATTCTTTAATTCTCATAGATTTTTAGAACTACACTGCAGCTATATCCACTAATCTCAGTCTTTGCTAACAAAATCCTTTACCACTTTATTCCTTCTCATTTCACTCTGCACACCTCTCCTACAGGAAAAACTGGTCCATTTTTGTTTAATTATTCTATTTTGTCACCTGAATAGATACAACTTCTTCCTTCCCTATGCTAATACCATTCCACAAACATGGAAGGGCCCTTTTCTATACATCATTGTAATTCAACCAGGGGTGGAGAGCCTGTGGCCTCAAAGCCACACATAGCCCTCCAGGATTGCCAAGCACAGCCCTCAACTGCATCTAAATGTAAAATTTGGATTCAGTTAAAAGGCCACAATTAAAGATACAGAAAGTCACATGTGGCCCCAAGGCTGCAAGTTCCCTACATGTTTGGATAACAACAATTATAAGCTTTTTAAAATCATATGCCATTTTCCACTCTCCATCTGGACTCTTTCCCAATAGAACCGCCCACCCTCCTGTTCATTCTCTCTATCCCTGCTCCAGTCCAGGCTTACCTTACCTGTGGCCCACACTACTGCTCCCCTTTGCCTCCAGCCACCAAATCATCAGTCTTCAAGTTTAGTTCTGGACATGTCTCATTTCACCTAAAACTCTTTCGTATCTCCCTTATCTCTCTAGCTTTTGAATCTTAAATCCCTTCACTAAGACCCCTCACTATCTGACTCCAAATCACTTTCAGAGTTTTTCACGGTGGTTCTTTCTGCATTAGCCAAACACACTAGCCTATTAATTTGAGAAAAGGGTGAAAAAGAAATAGATGGGAGCCTAGAAAAAAAATTATGACATTTTCCCTCCTTTCTCACCTCAGTATAGTGACAGTGGGAGAATGATAATGAAACCACCTAGAATGTCCCTTTTTTAGTAATATGTAAAAGTAAATTCAGCAATACTGAGACCCTACTCTAGGAACTTAATATTCCCATTTTCTCACTCTCCCAGAATCGTCTGTAAGAGTAAGTCTACTTCCTTACTGGCAGCAATTTGCCAAGAAAATGAATGATCAACTCTACTAAATAATTAAAAATGTAATAAACTTTCTAGTTTTTAAATCTTGTACCTACCAATTAGAATTTAAAATGAAGGAATTTCAACGTACCTTTTTCATAGTTAAACAACAGGTGAGATCATGATATACCACAGGCACAAAGTCCTTTGAAAGGTGGACATCAAATTCGACAAAGGCTGCACCCTGGCAGATGGAAGCAAGTATTTGAGAAACATTAGCTGGTACACAATATATCTAAAACTACAAGGACATAAGAGATTTGCCATTCACTATAAAATTAAAGACCTGTGCATAAAAACATAACACTTCCTCATGAATGATTTAGTATTACACCTACATGTCAAGCTTTTTCTAAAAAGTAATTTCTTCTCGTAAAACAATTATTTTTCTCTTTGGCAAAAGTACAGCAACTTTTTCCTGGCAAAAATGAGAACTGATGTATGAGCAGAAATCGAACCTAACAAGAACCTAGAGCTCAGGGTTCCCTCGCCTTGCTGCCTACTGGCCCTGTATACCTCAGCTGGAATGGGCCTCAAAGAACAGGTAAGAAAAGAATAAGCTACAGAGCCTCTTAGTTCTGATTCTCAGTGCACCTGAGAGTACACTTTATATCCTTTCTAAGCAATACATCAGTGTTGAATTAACCACTGCTCTGAACAGGCACAGAAAACAGAAACGGGCAGTATGAATGATGCCCATGTCCAGTTTCCTCAGGGAAACCTAAATAGATGAGGACAAAGAGTTAGAGTTATTAAAGTCAGCTCCTTCCTGTCCTATGAATTAATACAGTTAAAGACTGGCAACCTACACTGATACACAAATGCGTACATTCACTAAAAGAAAACTAGGAAAGCTAGGGTCCAAGGTAACAAGGTCTGGCAATGTTGTTAACTGTGACCCTCAGTACCACACAAGGAGGCATGGATGCATTTTATCCCTTACACTGGCTCTAGTGCTCAACTTATAAGTACACATGTATCACACACTAGAACCAAAGGAGCCCGTGAGTCTGGCTATGAAACCTACATCCTTACTGGCTCCCCAAAAAAGGAAACTCAGTTCCTTTTAAACAAGGCAGTAATCCAAATCATTTCTATCAAAGAAGATAAATGCTAGTATTCCCTAAATAGTACTAACTTTTAAATATTTTAAGTTGTTGCTTTTTAGTATAAACGTTTGTTAATTTTAAATAATCATAATCGTTTTGGAAAATAATTTTAACTGTGATAAAACTTAATCCCATAATTCATGTATGAGGTTTAAGAAATAATCCAAAACCAAAAGACCGTCAAAGAGGACATGAAAACAAGCCAATGAGCTGTTAATAACTAAATGAAGATTCAAAAATATGATCTGTGTGAGTCATAAAGGGTTTCATCAGAATATGGAAGAAGGCTTAATGAAATATTCTCTCAAAAAGGATGAACCAGAAAATTCTCTATCAGGACCATCACATGTTGATAGCTAATAAAATTATGTTTAGATTAATTAATTATAATGAACCAAAACTGGTCTTAAATTATAAATTATAGTCCCATATACTTATAGATTAATATTATCCTTTAACACAAAGACTATTAATATTCTCATACATTAATATAGTTACTATAATTCAAGAAGTCATGAATTATAAATTACATCATTATTTTAAACACAACCAAGAGGGGAGGAAACACTCCCACTTAAACCATGACTCAAAGCTAAGTTGTGAAACGCACTACAATTTCACAGAGGATAAAATATTTTAAAAGTACATCTTAGAAGAGATGTCAACTTATATAACTGATAAAATTAAATGAGTGACTCATCAAATTTACTCCCTGAACCTTTTTAAAAAATGTAAAGCTGGGCGGTGCCTGTGGCTCAAAGGAGTAGGGCGCCAGCCTCATATGCCGGAGGTGGCGGGTTCAAACCCAGCCCAGCCAAAAACCGCAAAACAAATAAATAAATAAATGAATAAATAATGTAAAGTTTAAGGCACATAGAAGACAATGTAAAAAAGGTGAAAATAAAAAACTGAGATGTTTGTCCATTTTATCCCTAGTTTCACTTTGGAATATGAGACTGGTCAGGTATGAAAAAAATGGGGGAGAGGGTTCTTTTATTATTTTTTGGCTGGGGTGGTTTGAACCCACCACCTCTGGTATATGGGGCTGGTGCTTACTCCTTGAACCACAAGCACCACCCCAAATTTCAGGTTCTTGATTAAAAATGTCAAGTGGCAGTTACTTGATCTAATATTAAAAACTAAAAAAAAAAAAAACCCTCTAACCTGTCATGATTGGAGAAAAGAAAGGAATTAAGATTTTTTTTTTTTTTTTTTGAGACAGAGTCTCAAGCTGTCACCCTGGGTAGAGTGCTGTGGCATCACAGCTCACAGCAACCTCCAATTCTTGGGCTGAAGTGATTCTCTTCCCTCAGCCTCCCTAGTAGCTGGGACTACAGGCACCGTGCGGCCACAACGCCCAGCTATTTTTTTTGGGGGGGGGGAGGGTAGTTATCATCATTGTTGTTTGTTGGGCCCAGGCTGGATTTGAACCCACCAGCTCCAGTGTATGTGGCTAGTGCCCTAGCTGCTGAACTACAGGTGCCAAGCCGGAATTAAGATATTTTAATATAATCAAATTGTCATACAATGGGTGAAATTGATAATTTTCTTAGTATTACATAAAAGCACCATCAAACCGTATAAGTATTATTTCCAAAGTAAGTATCTAAATAATTATACTTTTCAAATAGTGAAAACCAATGCTTAAAGAGAATTTTCTTGTCCCAATTGCTCAAAATTTGTTATCTCAAAAGGATGCTTCTGATTCTATTGTCTCTATCTCAATCTTCAACATTAGTCTAAACATAAACCCCAAGAGACGGTTCCCCTTCACACAGAAACACTGCAGAAGCAGCATCAGTATGTCTTTTTTCAAACTGCAGACTGAAAGAGACTCCTTTGAGCCACATTCCTCTACCTCAGCAATCTAAAATTGTTTACAGAAAAAACGGTTACTTACATGACTAGCAGCATTTCTTAAAGAAGCAATAGTATTTTCTTGAACCTTAGCCAGCCTAAAACAGAGAAAAATGCAGTTATCATAGAATATAGAAAAAAATTAAGAAACAAACATAACAGGAAGCCATCTATATTTTCAACAATGGGAAATGATATTTATTCTCTATTTTAAGGTTAATTGTGCCATCCCCAGATTATAACTGTGGCAATCACATGGCTAATATGTGCGTATAAAAACTTAAGTATTTACAAGCTAAACATAGATATATCCTATACCAAAATACATACCTTCCCTGAACTGTAGATTTTTTATTAGAGACAAGTAGGATGACCTATTAAGAAAAATAACCCTTTTGAATGGCATGGAATAGAAACCTGCTCTTTGTAATAAAGCCTACAAATAACTTTATCCCGGTAGACTGTGGGGAATGGGGAAAGACTGACACACCAACAGTGTAGAAGGATGGAAACTGTATTAAGAATAAAACAAGTGATGGCGCCCATGGCTCAAAAGGGTAGGGTGCCGGTCCCATATGCCAGAGGTAGTAGGTTCAAACCCAGCCCTGGCCAAAAATGACAAAAAAAAAAAAAAAAAAAAAGAATAAAACAAGAAGGGGAACAATGACCCATGTCTATAATCTCAGTACTTTGAGAAGCTGAGGCAGGAGGATTGCTTAAGGCCAGGGTTCAAGGCCAGCCTAGACAACATAGTGAGAACTTGTCTCAACAAAAACTAAATTTTAGTCAGGTGTGATGGTGTGCATCTACAGTCCTAGGTACTTGAGAAGCTGACCCAGGACTGTTCAAGCAGGGGAGCAGGAGATAGAGTGGTAGGAACAGCGAGCTATGATCCTATCACTGAACTCTAGCCCGGGCAATGGAACAAGACCCTATCTCTAAAAGGAAAAGGAAAAAAAAAAAAAAGGATGGAAAACTTAAACACTTATTATTTGTAAAATGGGGCCTGAGGGTGCTTCTTCCTTAAATGGTGATTTGGTTTGTATTTCAGACCTTAAAAGATTCCCTAATGATCTCCACAGATTTCAAAGGTATTGCAGCATCTCTTAAAAGAAAATGGGGTATGGCTAAAATTTACAATAGAAAATCTGTGGCAATGAGCAGGTGATTAAGTAAACTTACAAAACTGGAAGAGAAAGACAACTGTGCAAGGCTGGAACCTATGTCTGTGGACAACAGACACGCCATCTTTCTGCTGAGGTCTAGATGAACTATTACAATATTCCTTAAGTTCACTTGTGCTTTCTTACAACCATGGTGCTTGGAGCTAAAAGAATAATACTAGGGATAATCTTATTCAAACCCTTCCATTTTATAGATAAGGAAACTGAGAGACTCAGCGAGGGCAACATGTCAGTAGTAAGGACTACCATGCAGACACCGCTGCAGAGCACCCGCAAAGCTTTCTGCAGCAAGCTTCCCACACTGCCTTTCTACCTCAAACACCTTTCCCGGTAATGATGCAGTAGAATATTAGAAAGGCTGGCAGAATCTTAGGGTTAGTTTCTCATCGTTTTGAAATGGTAACTCTAATTACCAAATTAGAGTAATAATAATAGCATTTGACCCTTAGTGGGTTAAATCAATGTAAGCTACTAGATGCTAACCCTATTCAAATATTCAACCTACTGGGCAGTTGTTGTAGAGTTCCCTGCACCTCGATGGCCAACATCCAATGGTGTTCTTGGCTTCCAATACTTGGAATATGAAAATTTCATGTCACAATTGTATCCTGGTAATGGCTTAATAATTATATAGTCAACTTTCATGGAAAAAAAAAAAAAGAGGAAGAGATAAACATTATGAGTTCAAATACATTTAAGTACCACTTAAACCACCCTTGTCAAACTCTATCAAATAGAAGGAAAAAAAAGGCAAGTGAAAATTGATTCAAAGTAAAGCTCCTAAAAAATTTAATAGATATGTTCCTTAAAATTATTATATCAGTTAATAATCTAAAGCAAACTTAGCCTTAGCTTATTTGCAAAGGGTCTTCCCACTGCTTCTCCAAACTTACCTCTCACTTTGCCTATTGTTTTCCTGGAATTTCTGCTCATGATGGGAAGAGTAAGTATTCCAGCGCTCTTCCCACTCTCAGCAATAGTGGACGACAGGAGGCATGCTGCACCTACGTGTCCAGGAAGGGCATCACCTTGAACGACATGTTCACCGAGATCTTCCTAAAAAAATGAGGCTTAAGATAATCCTAATTCTTGGAGATTTTCAATTTAAAGATCAAAAAAGTACCTTAAAGTCAACTCAGCCTATGGAAGAGGACTGACCAGTAAGAAATGCAATCAAACTTATATTCAGGCAATTTGATGGCTTATTTATAATAAAAGATAAATATAAATATTTTAAGATTTTTATATGTTAATCATAATTCTGACTGGCACTTCTGATCTAATAGCAGTAGGTGAAATTAAAGCACTGCCTATAAGCTTCTAAACACTTTTATATTGTAAGACTAAGCTTTGTGGTGAATTTTTCAGATATATTAAATCAGGTGTCCATAAACTATGGCCTGCGGGCCACACACAGCCCGCCTAGGACATTTATCCAGCCTGCCAGGTGTTTTTGCCGCAGCTGCCTATCCTGCTTAGCAGCCGACTCGTCCCAGGGCCCGCAGTCCGGCCCTCCAACGGTCTGAGGGACAGTGAACTGGCCCCCTGTTTAAAAAGTTTGAGGACCTCTGTATTAGATTGTCTAAAAATGTGCCCACACAAGTGGTACATAGAGATAATAATTCTCTTGGAAACCAAATACTTTTGAGATCACACTGGCTATTTTATCAGCCTAGTCTATGAATAGAATAGTATTACCAAAACTGCAAACCAAATGAAAGGGAAGTTAGGATGTTAATGACATTATTAAAATACTATAGGTCCTAAGGCAAAAAGGAAATGTTGAACTAAAACTTTTCTTCATAATGAAGTCCCACAGATCTCATTACTTAGAGATCTGTACCCATTCACAAAGCGTATCTAAAAGCATCATCAAAATTAACTCAAAGATCATAATAATTTTACTATATGCAACAAGGTTCACCTTATAGGTTTAAAACCATCCCAAATCTGCAGCTCTCAAGACACTGTGGCTAGATGCTCCTGTTAGTCAATACATGTCCCCTACCCTCAAAGATCTGAACTCTAATCTTGTGGAAATGGGAGTGGAGGCAGCAGAAAAGCTAGCTAGAGGCTAAGAAAACAACAGTACATGTAACCACTGAGCCGGGCACACTGCAGTTAGGACCTCAGGGAAGCCCCGTGTACTTTGTGAGGGAAGCATCTTAACAGCCCAGGAGCTAACGAGCTCTAATGAAAGTATCACAAGAACCTCCAGAAAGTTGGCAGCACAGCTGTGAACAAACTGGCACAAGTTTTTAACTATTTTTATTACATATTTATAAATTTAAGCCAGATACAATGGTTCATGCCTGTAATCCCAGCACTCTGGGTGGCCTAGGTGAGAGAACCGCTTGAGTCAAAGAGTTCAAGACCAGCCTGGGCAACATAGCGAGACCCCTGTCTCTACAAGAAAAACTTAAAAATTAGCCAGGTATGGTGGCACATGCCTATAGTTTCAGCTACTTGGGAGGCTGAGACAGGAGGATTGCTTGAACCCAGGAGTTTGAAGTTACAGTGAGCTATGACCCCTCTACTGCACTCTAACCTGGGCATCAGAATGAGTCCCTGTCTGTCTGTTCCTTCTCCCCTACACACCCACACACGCAAATACACAAGTATTTGAGTAAAGCTGCCAAATAAGTCCATTGTCACACCAATTTCTCATAATAAAACATCTTGATAAATGACAGACTTTCATTGAGAAGACAACTCAGTGATGCTATCAGATAGGTACACCAGGTTGTCCACCAAAAGGCACACCGCCTGCCCAGACTTCTATACTTAGAGGTTCCTTTGGATGCAATTCATTTATATTTAGACTGCTTCACAGGCACAGACAGCAAGGCATCTGGTCTTGATTTGAAGCATTAATTCTGCTAAATTTCTCTGAAGCATATTATTAACTGTACCTGAGTGTATCAACTCTGTATTTTTTAAGGCTGCTGAGTATAAGAGTGGAGCAAACATCTAAAACGTTGTATGAATCATGGCTTTCCACAAGCCACTTTTATTGGTTTAAAATAAAAATCAAAATGTACATAAAAATTAGCTTACATCTGTATTCTTTTTCAACTACCTCACTAAAATAACTACTCACCTCAAAAAAATCAAAGATTAGTTCCAGGTTGTCTGGTTCCATTGTCTGTATGCTGTACTCTGTCCAGCGATCAGGCTGCAGGCCATAACCACACTCTGGCTGTGAATGCCTGCACTTGAACTCATGGTCGCTTATCAAGGAGATCTCCAGGCTATTGGACATTTTGTGAAGAACAGTGGGAGACACCCTATCGTCGTCATCTTCTTCCAGACCCTCTAGTGTCAGCTTTACCCTACATAATAGGAAAAAACAATGAATGCACAAAGTAGCACAGAAGAAAAACTCATATAAATGTTAAATTAAAAAGTGTACCCCAAACACACTAAATTGTCAAATAATAACAATATACATACTACAGGTTATGTCTTTAGTTATGTTTTATAAAACACTGATGTTATCATCTACATGTTTCTGCATATATATAAAACAAGCACAAAATTGAAACATATTCTGTTAGTATTCATCAAAAGACTTACAATTGGAGATTTAAATTGAACATGTTCCCTTTGCCACAGTGAAAGTGCAGGTACTTCGTGAAAAGTACATTACTGGCTCAGCGCCTATGGCTCAATCGGCTAAGGCGCCAGCCACGTACACCTAAGGTGGCGGGTTTGAATCCCCAGCCCGGACCCGCCAAACAACAATGATGGCTGCAACCAAAAAATGGCCGGGCGTTGTGGCGGGCGCCTGTGGTCCCAGCTACTTGGGAGG
>CAUYQV010141247.1:0-13497 GCA_963574575.1 Galagoides demidoff
GGGCGTTGTGGTGGGCGCCTGTGGTCCCAGCTACTTGGGAGGCAGAGGCAGGAGACTCACTTGAGCCCAGGAGTTGGAGGTTGCTATGAGCTGTGATGCCATGGCACTCTACCCAGGGGGACAGCTTGAGGCTCCGTCTCAAAAAAAAAAAACATAATTAACCCCCATGTGTCCACCACTGCATCAATCGATAAAAATCTTTTGCCAATATTGCTTCATCTGGCTCGGCGCCTGTAGCTCAAGGAGCTAGGTCGCCGGCTACATACACTGGAGCTGGCAGGTTCGAATCCAGCCCAGGCCTGCTGAACAACGATGACAGCTACAACCAAAAATAATTGCCAGGTATTGTGGTAGGCACCTGTAGTCCTAGCTACTTGAGAAGCTAAGGTAAGAGGACCACTTAAGCCCAAGAGTTTAAGGTTGCTCTGAGAGCTGTGATGCCACAGCACTCTACCCAGGGTGACAGCTTGAGATTCTGTCTCAAAAAAAAACCAAAAAGCTAAAACAAAAAATACATATATTTCTCCATCTGTCTGCCTAACTTTTTTTCCTATATATTTTAAATACTATATTTACATCTCACTGGTAAATTTTTTTTTTTTAAAGACAGTCTTACTTTGTTGCCCTCAGTAGAGCACGATGGCATCACAGCTCACAGCAACCTCTAGCTCTTGGGCTTGGGCTATTCTCTTGCCTCAGCATCCTGAGTAGGTAGGACTACAGGCGCCTGCCACAACTCCTGCCTATTTTTTGTTGTTGTAGTTTGTCTGGGACGAGTTCAATCCTGCCACCCTCAGTATATGCGGCCGGCGACCTACTCACTGAGCCACAGGCTCTGCCCTCACTGGTAAATTCTTAAGTGTGCATTGCCAGGCAGCACCTGTGGCTCAGTGAGTCAGTCACTGGCCCCATTTACTAAGGGTGGTGGGTTTGAACCTGGCCCCAGCCAAACTGCAACAACAAAAAAATAGCTGGGCATTGGGCGGGCGCCTGTAGTCCCAGCTACTCGGGGGGATGAGGCAAGAGAATCGCCTAAGCCTATGATGCCATGGCATTCTATCCAGGGTGACATAGTGAGACTCTGTCTCTTAAAAGAAAAAAAAAGGGTATCTTCAATATGTATGTTTAACAGTTTTTACATAACTCCAATGGCACTATCTTAATATTATTTATCTTGTTATTCCCCTATTCTTTGTATTTCTGCAAGCTTAGATTCAGTTTGAGTTTTATTTGTTTTAAGAAGATTATTTTGGTCAGGCAAGGTGGCTCACGTCTATAATCCTAGCACTCTGATAGGCCGAGGCAGGTGGATTGCCTGAGCTCGCTCAGGAGTTCGAGACCAGCCTGAGCAAAAGTGAGACCCCATCTCTACTAAAAATAAAAAAACTGAGGCAAGAGGATCACTTGAGCCCAAGAGTTGAAGGTAACTGTGAACTATGAAGCCATGACACTCTACCCAGGGTGACAACTTGAGACGCTTATCTCAAAAAAAAAAAAAAAAAAAAACAATTATAAGAGATGTGTATTTGCTATATAGCACATTGGTTCTCAAACTCATCATCAAGCAGAATGGCCTGACTGATGGGTTAGCACAGAGATTCTTTTGCTGCACTCACAGTTATTCCAGTTCTGGGGCAGCGCCTGTGGCTCAGTGGTTAGTGCGCCAGCCCCATATACCGAGGGTGGCGGATTTGAACCTAGTCCCAGCCAAACTGCAACAAAAAATAGCCAGGCATTGTGACGGACGCCCAGAAACTCAAGAGGCTGAGGTAAGAGAATTGTCTAAGCCCAGGAGTTTGAGGTTGCTATGAGCTGATGCCATGGCAGTCTCCTGAGGTGATAAAGTGAGACTCTGTCTCTTAAAAAAAAAAAAAAATTATTTCAGTTCTCTAGGTCTAGCATGGGGCTCAGGAATTTACAGGGAATGCTAGAGGTACATGGACCACATTTTGAAAACCAATACTATAACGGAGGCATGTAATGAATTGTTGGTTTTGTTTTGTTTTAAAGGGTCAGGATCTTGTTCTGTCACCCAGAGCAACTACCTACTACCCACTAGAGTGCCATAGTCATAGCTCACTGTAACCTTGAACTCCTGGGCTCAAATATTCTTTGCACTCTGCCTCCTAAGTAGCTGGAACTACAGGTGCATACCATCACACTAGGCTAATTTTTCTATTTTTATAGAGACACACGAGTAACTTTAAAGCACTTTGCTGTTGCTTAGGCTGCCCTCAAACTCCTGGCCTCAAGTGATCCTCCTAGCGTGGCTTCCTAAGATGCTGATCTACTATGCCCAGCCGGTTAGCCTAATTTTAAATGATATTAAAAGATTCAACCCTGGGTCCAGGCACCATCACACAATTACAAACTTTCCCATTACCCTTTCTATTAATGAATCCAGTTCTATCATTTTCTGCATTTATCAGCTAAAATGTTTTCATAAGGAACTTGCTCAAATCTACCATTTGGTTACCCTAAAGTATAGTGTGTTTAGCAAAGATAGGGAAAAGGCTTATTTCTCTATTTATCCACTTTTATAAAAATACACTTCCAGAGATGACCAAAGAATTGTTAGTATGGAATGATTTGTTAATACTAATTTATCATTTTGTTTACATGTTTATGTCTTAATTATGTTTTTTCTTCTTTTTTTTGAGACAGGGTCTCAGGTTGTCACCCTAGGTAGAGTGTTATGGTGTCATAGCTCACAGCAACCTCCAACTCTTGCCTCAGCCTCCCAAGTAGCTAGGACTATAGGCACCTGATACAATGCCCAGCTATTTTTAGAGACAGTGAACTCCTGAGTTCAAGCTTTCCATCTAACTCAGCCTCCTAGAGTGCTAGGATTACAGACACAAGCCACCATGCCTGGCCTAGTTTTTATTTTTCAAATATAAATTGGCCCATATTTATTCAGGAGGTGTGCTTTAAACTTACTCGTGTGTCCTTCAAATCTATAGCTTTTGGTAGGTTCTGTGCTTTCAGGCACGGGTTAACCCAGGCCTACCTACCTGCCTATACATTTCTTGCCCTTGATGTAAACAGCTGTTTTCTGGGGAGACCAGGGTGGGGGGGTTGTTTTGGATTGGGCCGGCACCCTTTTGAGCCACAGGTGCCACACTATTTTAGTTTGGTTTTTAAGATAAAGTCTCACTCTGTTGTCCAGGCTGGAGTGCAATAGCATCAGCCTAGCTCACAGCAACCTCAAACTCAAGGTGCAAATGATCCTTCTATCTCAGTCTCCCAAGTAGCTGGGACTATAGGTGCCCACCATGATAATGATGTTCAACTAATTTTTCTGTATTTTTTCAGTAGAAATGTGGTCCTACTCTTGCTCAAGCTGATCTTGAACTCCTGAGCCAATCCTCCCACAATGCTAGTATTATAAGCATGAACCACCATGCCTAGCCTAAACAGCTGTTTTTCTGAGTAAAACTTCTAACTTGGGCTGTACTAAATGTTTTTTCCTTCTGCCACCAGGGGGCAGACCGAGCCGTTCCAGTCCTGATCATTGGTATCCTGGTCTTCCTTCCTGGGTTTTACCACCTGCGCATTGCCTACTATGCATCCAAAGGCTACCGGGGTTACTCCTACGATGACATTCCAGACTTCGATGACTAACACCCACCCACCTCAGCCCTGAGGAGAGGAGTTACAGTGGAACTAGACCTAAATTGGAGATCCTGAGCAGAAACTATGGCTAAGGGCTAAGGGATTCTGAAGTTTGTTATGTTTAACAAAACAATGGCCAGATTTTATGGGTCCATCCCAAAGATGTTAACTGAGCTTATTAATTAGCTAATTAGGATATGCTCTGTTTTTCATCTCCTGGCCCTGGCAAAAACTCCTAGCAAGTTTTTCCATAGGAATATGTATCATGGAGCAATGTTAATTATCCGGGAAAACGGGAGGTTGTACTGTAGTGGAAAGTATTGCTACCACCACCGCTTTAGAGTTGAATGTTTCTTTTAAATAGTCTTCATTGTCAATTTGTTTTTGCAGCACATGGAAGAATGCAGTATGTCTAATTTCTTATTACTAAGTAATTTATTTTTTAAATGTCTACGTATCTTATCTGCTACCTTCGTGTTCTAGTTGAAGAACATGGTAAATTCACATATCTGTAGTATTTTTTACTTGCTTTCTTATGACAGCAACTGGAAATTTTTTAAATTGCAGAGCAAGTTTTCAAAATTTAAACCCTTTATCTCTTTACTGATCCTTGGCCAGCTCTGATCTGTATCGCCAGTAGGTTGAACAGCCTGTAATTTGGACCATTCATTGTGTCCTGTACAGATCAAGATATTCTGCATATCATGCTTTTTAAAGAATGAACTTTTGGCTGTTTCCTAATGAAAAATGTAGATAACTGTTATTTAGAGTTTATAACCCTTTTGCCAGCACCTTGTGTAATGTTGTCTGTCATTCTACTAAAGATGGCAAGTGTAGATCCCTAGAAGACTAGATTGCCTTAGGCTGATTCTGTTTGCTAGCTTGCAAAAAGTGACTTATACTCAAAAATTAAAATGTGAAATCCAGATCCTAAACTTAAAATGAGTCAACTTTAAACATTTCAGAAGACACTTTTATGATCTTACAATGTCTTAAATCCCACCATTGAGGATTGCCTTTGTTTTCAGGTCACTGGCATGAATCAGACTCTTCTTTCCAGTCATTCTTTTACTCTGAGGTTGTGGACTTGGGGAGCTAGAAGCTTGGACATTCCATCAGCAGCAATTTAGAAGGCTGTGGGTACAGCAGGTTACAGTGTGAAGATAAGTTTTGCATATGTTAAATTTTAGGTATCTCCTTGATATCCGGGTGGAGCTGTTGAGGAGGTAACTCCAGGGCCCGTGTGTATCTAGAGCTCAGGAGGAGTTCTAGACTGGAAATAGAAATCTGGGAGTCAGTATTTGGACAGTGTCTTAGGAGCCATAGGGCTGGTTGAGAGCACCAGTGGAATGAGTGCACATGGAAGAAAAACGAGGACTCAGGAAATGGAGGGCCAAAAAGAAGGTGTCCTAAAGCAGCTTCCAAGGTTAGACACCTTTGGTAATGGGAGGGTGGGCTGGGAGTCCAATACTTTAGAATCCTTGGGCCTTGACGCTGAAGGTGTGAGGTGATATATAAAGTCTTAAGTTGGGCAGTGTTTATAAAACAAAGCTCAGACCAGAAGGTCTCTGCCAAGCTAAATAATTTGCTCCTTGTAATGGTAATGATGCTGCTGGTCAAAAAAATGAAAATGGAACAGAAAGATATAAGGTGAAAAGTAAACATCTGAGAGGATGGGGAGTAAATGTTTTCTCCCCCAGCTCACCTCAAAGGTTTCTAACTACATAAACATATATGCCTGTTTTTTTTAATTTTGGCTCCTGTTGTATGGTTTTATAATTCCCTTCTTTTCCCCTCACTTGATTTTGTATACCTTTCCATACTTGGGCAGATCAGCTGCATCCTTTTTAATGTGTAAGAGTAGTTTCCATCCTGTGCATGTAGTTATAACATCCTAAGAGCAGAAACCAGCTTCCTACCTGGGGAGGAATCCCTTCCAGTGTCCCCTGAGTAATGGCCTTTGCTGCTTTATTTGAACATTCATGCTCATAATCTCATTCTAGCTGGCATTGTTAACAGAAGTATCATTCAGTAAGCTAAAATCAGACTCCCTACAACTTCTTTATGTAGACTATTGCTATATTCTTTGGTGTTTTCTAGAAGATATCTAAACCTCTGAAATAAGAGTAAACATTTCTTGAACTCTTTGTCAGGCATCGTGTCAAGTACTTTTATTACATACTGATTTTATTTTAAACCTTAGAAAAACCTCCAAGTATGTTAAGATTCTTAGGTTATAGGTAGGGTTATAGGTTATATTTGGGATTCAAATTAGGCATAGCCTGAATTCCCTTTTCAGAGACTGGGCAAGTAAAGAAATGGGAGAGAGGGTCATAGGCAGTAAAAGTAGCAGGGTACTTGGTTAATTGTCAAATGTGTATATTACCTAAAAGCCTCACCACATAGGCCAAACTGTGTGCCCTAACTTTATTAGGATTTTCTCATTTGCACTATTATGCCTCCTTTAGTCATTTCCAAGGCTAAAACTTCTCCCCCTTAGCGTTCTGCATATGGGGAAGAGTGCAGACCCTTCACCATGCTGGTGGTTCTCCTTTGGGTGAGCATCACATGGTCAGTATACCAGATACACACTGAGCACGCCTTTTCTGCCAGTACTTGTGAGGTACTAGAAGTATAAGAAAAAAGCTAGGCCTCAGTCAGTGAGGAACAGAGGTTGCAAATGAGCAGCTACACATTGGCCTGCATTTTGTTCTTAAAAATGATCTTGATTTCGGACTTTGAAAAATCAGATAGTCACAGTCCTTCATTACTAAGAAGCTCCAGCCAGGCTTAGGGCCTGTAGCTCAAGTGGCTAAGGTGCCAGCCACATACACCAGAGCGGGCGGGTTTGAATGCAGCCTGGGCCTGCCAAACAATAACAACTACAACCGAAAAAAAAAAAAAAAAGCTGGGTAGTCCCAGCTACTTGGGAAGCTGAGGCAAGAGAATCTCTTAAGCCCAGGAGTTTGAGGTTGCTGTGAGCAGTGATGCCACAGCACTACCCAGGGCGACAGATTGAGGCTCTGTCTCAAAAAAAAAAAAAAAAAGCTCCAGCCAAGTAGAGCAAGGTAGTAAAAGTAGCTTGAACTGAGCAGGAATCTCCAGTTTGCTAGTTTCCACCGTTACTTTTACGCCCAGCTCGCTAACTTTCCTCACTGAGGACAAAGACTGTGTCTTAAACTCTCCCACAAAGTCTAACAGTGCTCGCAGGTGCTTATTTGTCAAATGAGCTAAAATTTCAAATACATTTCCATCCTAGGACACTGTGTTCCTTTGAGGTATAGACAGTTGCAATGGCGGGTATCATTTCATTGAGACTTTCTAAATGACCCTCCATCAGCTGCTTGGAGGCCAGACAGTTGGTGCTACCTGGTGAGTCAATACCTGGTACTGGCACCCTTTGCTCTGACCACCAAGTCCTGTTGACAACCTCATGTACCAGCTGGCACAGGGGAACCTCCAGTTAACTGGCACAGACTGACTTTCTGCTGACCTTGGTTGCCTTAATTTTTCATTAAGTTCCTATCCTGAAGGAACTTAGTTTCAATCCCATACGCCCCTGGCCTCCCAGGTATGTAGTTCAGTCATGGAGCCTCAGTTTCCTCCTCTTGCAAAGTAGGGACAAACCAGTTCCTACCTCACAGTGATGGTGAGGATTGTAAAACCCAGAGGGTGCTTCACACAGACCCAGTAGGAAGGGCTCAGTAAATGGAAGCTGCTCTTTGAGAAAGTAAAGGTCACTCCTTTGGCTTCCGGAAACAGAGCCTATTTGTTATTCCTGGGGACATCTTGAGGGACCTGCTGTTCATAACAACTACTCCAGAGCCAAGGGCAGGACCCAGCATGACTATCCGCCCCGCCCAGGCAGAGCTCCTCTCCCTCTCTCCTGCCTCCAGGAGAGTGGGGAGCTCAGGACTCTGGTGCTTTGCCTGCATGTGGTTGGGTCTGGGGGATCTGTGGAAAAGGTGGGCAGGAGGGAGGACGGAAGCACGCCATGGTAGCCGGAAGGTCTTAAAGACTAGAGGTTTTGCAGAGGGAGCGTCGTCAGCTCCTCCTGGAGCTTGTTTGTCCTTTCTTTTCAACTCTTCCTGTGCACTTGCCCTCAGTCTTGCCCCATGTTGCTCAGATGCCCTGGTCTCTGGAATATGAGCATGGGTAGCGAACTTGTTAGGCAGCATCTTGGGCTTGTCTGTTAAGTCAGAGCCTGCACTGTATAGCAAGACACACGCACACACCCCCAGGATGTTCTCTGCATGTCAGTGTCTGAGAAGGCTGGTGAGTCATCCTGCACCCCCCAGTCCATGTCCTAACCTTGGGACTGGACCTCCTCAGGCAGTGCAGTGGGGTAATGAGGCACCCAGAGGTATTCCCTCCTTGAGCCACCTTTCTCTGGTTAAAACAGTAACTCCTGAGGAAGTTTCATAGAAATACTGTGGAAACAAAGCAAGAAGGCTTTGTGAAGATCATTTGGGTTAGTGGTTCTCAACCTTCCTAATGCCGCAACCCTTTAATACAGTTCCTCATGTTGTGGTGACTCCCAACCATAAAATTATTTTTGTTGCTACAGTATTAAAGGGTCACGGGCATTAGGAAGGTTGAGAACCACTGATTTGGGTGATCAGTGAGAAGTTCACAACAGGAGTCCTGAAGATGGAGAAGGTCTGTAGCAGGAGTAGAACAAGCTTTGGTAACCTGAAGGCCCTGGGTAAGGGAACAGTGTGATGTGTGACTCAGTGGAAGGACTCTACACCTCGGAGGTGCTGGTCTTTTTTTCCTGTCCATGGGTTTCTAACACCTCCATTCTTTTCATGCCTGTCACTAACCTCAGAAAAGCCAGCTAGAAAATGCTCCAATCTGTGGTATGAAGTTTTTTTGGCCAAGATGCTCATCTTTTGAATGGATTTTCTCTAGTTGACACCTGCAGAGTTTGCCCTGAGACCAACACTCTCAGGACTAATACCCCTTTACATTACTCCCCCCTGAAATGATGTCAGCAATAGGATCACGGCACAACCTTGGAGCATTTGTGACCTGGAAGAGTTGAGAGGAGGCAGGGATATGAACCCATAGTGGTTGAGATGAATTGCATTAGGAGATGGGGCAATCCGGAGGAACACAGGGGGTGAGGGAATCAGGCTACCTGTTCTTGTAGCTGTGATCTGAATTTTTTTTTTTTTTTGAGACAGTCTCTGTTGCCCAGGCTAGAGTGCCACGTTGTCAGCCTAGCTCAGAGAAACCTTAAACTCCTGGGTGCAAGCCATCCTCCTGCCTCAGTCTCCCCAGTAGCTAGGACTACAGGCACCCACTACAACACCCAGATGATTTTTCTATCTATGTGTTTTATTTGAGACAAGAGGACACTCTCACCCTGGGTAGAGTGCCATCCAGTCAGCTCACAGCAACTTCAAACTTTTGGGCTCAAGTGATCTTCTTTCCTCAGCCTCCACAGTACCTGGGACTACAGATTCCTATCATAACACCTAGCTAGTTTTTCTATTTTTGTTTTATTTATTTTATTTTGAAACAATCTCAACTCTGTCACCCTGGGTAGAGTGCCATGGAGAGATAGCTCACAGCAACCACACACTCTTAGGTTCAAGAGATCCTTTTGTCTTAGCCTCCCTAGTAGGTGGGACCACAGGCACCCACCACAACACTCAGCTAATTTTTCTATTTTTAGTAGAGACAGTGTCTCACTCTTGCTCAGGTTGGTCTCCAAGTCCCAAACTCAAGCAATCTACCTGTCTCAGTTTCCCAGAGCTAGAATTATAGGTGTGAGCCACTGTGCCCAGCCTAATCTGAAAATTTTACTCATGGGATTCAAGAATTCAAATTGCCCTTTTGGGGAACATCAGATTTATTCCTAAATATTTTACCTTTTTTTGTAGCTATTATAAATGAGATTGTTTGCTTGATGTTTTTTCTGGATAGTTCATTGTTAAGTGTATAGAAATGCTACATGGTTTTGTATGTTGATTTCACTTTAAGTTTTTTCTTTTTCTTTTTTTTTGAGACAGAGTCTCACTTTGTTGCCATCAGTAGAGTGCTGTAATGTCACAGCTCACAGCAACCTCCAGCTCTTGGGCTTAAGCAATTCTTTTGCCTTAGCCTCCTAAAGCTGGGACTACAGACAACCACCAAACACCCCAGCTATTTTGTTGTTGTTGTTGCAGTTGTCATTATTTTAGCTGGCTCGAACTGGGTTCAAACCCACCAGCCTCCATGTATGTCGCCAGCGCCCTACACACTGAGCTACAGGCACTGTTGATGCAGAGCTATTTTTTTAGAGATGGGGGTCTCACTCTTGCTATGGCTGGTCTCAAACCCGTGAGCTTAGGCAATCCACCTGCCTTGGCTTCCCTAAGTCCTAGGATTACAGGCATGAGCCATAATGCCCGGCCTTGTATGTTGATTTTGTATCCTACAACTTCACTGAATTCATTTACTTCTTCCTTTCTGGTATGGATGCCTCTCATTTCTTTTTCTTGCCTAATTCCCCTGGCTGGGACTTCCAGTACTATGTTGATGAGGAGTGGCGAGAATGGGCACCCTTGTCTTGTTATCACAGTGAGACGCTTTGACTTTTCACGGTAGGCATGTTGGCTGTGGGCTTGTCCTATATGACCTGCCTTGGGTTGAGGCACATTCTTCCTCTTCCTCAGTTGTGGAAAGTTGGTTACCATGAGAGAAGGCTGAATTTTGTGAAATGATTTTTCTGCATCTAAGGAGATAGTCATGTCATTTTTGTCCTTTATACTGTTAATGGGGTATATCACATTTATTGATATGCATATGTTAAACTGGGGATATCAGAAAATGCTGAGTATTTTCCCCATTTAATGAGGGGTGAAAACACAATGATACCAAAAGAGCCATGGAATGACGCTGGCCCAGGATCAAGGACTCTTGCTCACTTTGAACACTGACTCAAGATGATCTTCCACTGTGTCGCCCTGCCCAGGGTTTCCCGCTGCCCACCTCCTGAAGGGGTAACAGAGTTGTCTCTCTCGTGGGCACCTGCAGTCCCAGCTACTTGGGAGGCTAAGGCAAGAGAATCACTTAAGCCCAAGAATTAGAGGTTGCTGTGAGCTGTGACGCGATGGCACTCTACTGAGGGCAACATAGTGAGACGCTGTCTCAAAAAAATAAAAAATATATATAAAATAAAATAAAAACAAAGTTTTCTCTCTCTACTCTTACCAAACCAGCAGTAAAAAGTGTACCGAGGAAAGGACTTTGCAATCTAGGAAAGCACAGGAAGCAGGCACAAAGTTGTCAGGTCACATAGGGTGTTGGCAGGGCAAACCCATGTTTACATACCGAGCTCTGACCTTAACCTTGAAACTTGAGACAAACTTTAGAGGCAAAATATCTATTAAAACAACTCTTAACATTATCTGGATAACTAGATCATAGAACTTTGAAAGCTCTGATCAGTCACCGCTGTAATCTAACCTTGGTTTTTATCTCCAGGCTTTGATTTACTTATTTTATTTATTTGTTTATTTTCTTTTTTTTTTTTTGTCAAGACAGAGTTCTACCCTATGCCCTGAGCAGAGTACAATGGCATGATAGCTCACTGCCATCTCAGACTTGGGCTATGGGCATCCTGCTGCCTCAGCCTCCAAAGACACTGGGATTACAGGTGCTCACTGAGGCACCCAGCTGGGTTTTTCAATTTCTTTCCTGAGTCTCACTCTCAGACAAGCCTTGAACTCCTGAACTCAAGCAGTCCTCCTGCCTCAGTCCCCCATAGTGCTGGGATTACAGGCATCAGACTTTGATTTAAATTTGCATATCACTTCACCCTGAATCCTACCTTTAAATTTATCCATGAAATATTTTTAGGGTAGATACAGCACACAAAGCTTTGCCAGGCATCAAAAAGGTTGGATATTTTCTGCCTAACATGCAGACCAAAATTGTTTAGAAAAGGGATGGCTATGAGGGTGATCTGGCTGTGACATCTGTCACCCCATCAATCACCAGGGTTGATGTGCCTGATCTGACTGGCTAGGTAGGTGTCCCCTCATAGTTCCATGTGAGCCTCACCCAAAGCTGTGCACTTGGTCGACAAGGATGACCTTCCCCAATAGAGGGTCATTCTTTCCTCCAGGGTATACAGGTAGTTGCGCTCCACCTGCTAGAACCTTCTAACAAGGTCCATTTGTAGAAAAGAAGCTTCTGAGACTCCAGACACATGCAAAGGAGGTGCTGCGTGTGGCATTCTGAAGAAAGGATCGTCCACCATGTCCATCTTTAAGAGGTTTACAGCATACTTATGTAGAAAACATGAGATCCATGTATCCAACAAATATAAATGAACGCCATCAGCCCTCAGTATCTATGGATTCCACATCCGGGGTTCAACAACCCAATATTTGGAGGAAAAAAACTAAAATAAAAAAAAGAAACAGTAAAAACAATGCAGTATAACAACTATTTGCATAGAATATACATTATACATGTATTAGGTCTTAAAGTATATAAGAGGATATGCCTAGGTGAGATGTAAATACAAGGGACTGGATTATCTGTTCATGGAGGTGTCCAGTGGAGGTCCTGGCACTCCTCTACTGCAGTATGAAGGGTGTCTGTAATTTAGAAAGTTGTTGCTCAGTAAGTGCATTGGAAAGGAAATGAGACTGAGCAGACCACGAGACAGTCTCCCTGGGTGGTGGGCAGGTGGGGAGAAGGACTTTGGCCAGCCCAAAGCTGGTAATGGGTGCTGTGATCTGGGGCCCACAGGCTGGACGTGGGGAGAGCTGGGGATTAAGGTTGACTCAGAGACATGGGACGAGTTTGTGATCAGATAAGGAATGAAAAACTAGAGTAGTTTTGTTTTAAATTTGTTTTATTTTTATTTTATTTTATTTTTTGAGAAAGAGCCTCACTTTGTCACCCTTGGTAGAGTGCCATGGCATCATAGCTTACAGCAACCTCCAACTCGTGGGCTGCAGCAATTCTCTTCACCTCAGCCTCCCAAGCAGCTGGCACTATAGGTGCCCACCACGACGCCCAGCTGTTTTTACAGATGAGGTCTCACTCTTGCTCAAGCTGGTCTCAAACCTGTGAGCTCAAGCAAATTCACCTGCCTTGGCCTCCCTGAGTGCTGGGATTACAGGTGTGAGCACCTCACCTGGCCTTATTCCTCCCCCCCCCCCCATTGTTGAACACTTGGGTTTGTCTCTGGTTATTTGTGAACATGAGTTTGCTGTGGAAAACTTTATACTACATATATATCTTTTTTTCTGAGTTTTTTTTTTTTTTTTGAGACAGAGTCTTACTTTGTTACCCTTGTAACAAAGTGTACTGGTGTCATAGCTCACAGCAACCTCCAACTCTTGGGCTCAAGCAACTCTCTTGCCTCAGCCTCCGGAGTAGCTGGGAGTACAGGTGCCCACCACAACACCCAGCTGTTTTTTTTTCTTTTAGAGACAGAGTCTCACTTTGTCACTCTCGGTA
This sequence comes from Galagoides demidoff, assembly GCA_963574575.1. Lineage (NCBI taxonomy): Eukaryota > Metazoa > Chordata > Mammalia > Primates > Galagidae > Galagoides > Galagoides demidoff. The sequence goes on from CAUYQV010141247.1 coordinate 13,081, forward strand.
GTGTGCTGTGATGTCACAGCTCACAACAATCTCCAGCTCTTGGCCTTAGGCGATTCTCTTGCCTTAGCCTCCCGAGTAGCTGGGACTACAGGCGCCCTCCGCAACGTCCGGCTATTTTTTTGTTGCAGTTTGGTCGGGTCTGGGTTCGAACCCACCATCCTTGGTATATGGGGCTGGCTCCCTACTCACTGAGCCACAGGCTTTAAAACTCACTGCCCAGCTCAGTGCCTGTGGCTCAATCGGCTAAGGCGCCAGCCACGTACACCTAAGGTGGCGGGTTCGAATCCCCAGCCCGGGCCCGCCAAACAACGATGGCTGCAACCAAAAAATGGCCGGGTGTTGTGGCGGGCGCCTGTGGTCCCAGCTACTTGGGAGGCGGAGGCAGGAGACTCGCTTGAGCCCAGGAGTTGGAGGTTG